>JAWWEW010000006.1:28354609-28457702 GCA_035583185.1 Anabacerthia variegaticeps | reverse complement strand
GGTACCTGAGCTCAGGCGCGGCGTGTTTTGCTGATCCTGCTGCTGCTGCTGCTGCCTCCTGGCGAGCTTCTTCATCTGCCCAGGGAAGAAGGGGAAAAAAAACCCGAAATGAAATCATCCCCTGGCCAAAGCCAGGAGGGAAGGAGCCCCAGAAACAGCCACTGGTGGGGGGGTCACCCCTGGCACCCACCTTTGCTCGCTGGTTCTGGAACCAGACCTGCACCACCCGGACACTCAGCCCTGTCTCTGCTGCCAGCGTCTCCCGAACCTGGGAGAGAAGAACGACAGCGGCATCTCAGCCCACTCAGCTTTTCAGGGCAACTTTAGGAGGGGACAGAGCAGCAGTCAGGGCAACTCCTTGCCCAGCATCCAGGACATCCATGGGGGCTGGAGGGGGCTGGACACAGGCCCTTTCTCCCCATACCTTCCTGCAGGGCTTGGAGGAGACCTCAAATGATGCCTTGAACGCCCTCCGCTGCTGCGTGGTCAGGATAGTCCGGGGGCGCTTGGGCCGTTTGTGATCCTTGCCATCCTCAGAGCCCTTCCCTGAGGCTTGGCCCAGCTTGCAGATGCTGTCCTCATCGTCACTTTTGCCTAAAGGAAGGAAAAAAAGCAGGTCCTTTACAGACAGTGGCCCACGCACACCATTTCCAGCATGTCCAAAATAATCTGGGAGACTTAAACTGGTGTTGGTGAGGATCTTCTTGTGGAGGTGTATGAGAATGTTGGCTCCCCCATGGCAGCTCAGAGAGGGGAGAGCTGCTGTCACTTGCAGTTTGTGGTTGCTCAGCCAGTAAATGGGCTTGTGGGGTCTTCTTTTACCCAGCAGTCTGAGCAGCTGCAGTGTGAAACCCTGGGAGAGCTGATTTTCCCCCCATCACACCCAAATCCCTGGCTGCTCCACAGAAATTTCCAGTCAGACCACAGCTGGGGACACATCTGGACAGAGCCACATAGGTCCCATCCATAGGAGGGGACAGAAGATATTGAGGACCACTGTGCCCCTGGGGCTGTTCCCCAGCCCAGCTGGTGACAAGAAACAGGGTGTGGACAGCACAGGCTGGGGAAGGTCAGGGTTCTGGGTGGGTAGGCATGCTCTGAGGGGACAACACGTTAGACAAGAACCCCTCACAAACCCCTCTGCTTTGCTCTGCTCTGGAGGACTCAATTTAGAGCACAGACCTTTAATCACACATTTAAGGCACAACTTCTGGCCTGTATTTCCCCCTTTTTGTGGAGTTTTCAATCTCTCGGGATAGAAGCCCAGGGTCCTTCAGGCTTCACCCCTCGGGTACTCGCTGTGATGTGCTGCTCCATTGCATTCCCAGGCACTGAGGTGTTATCTCTCTGCTGCTCTCCACCACTCAGGGCCTTGGAGCCATTGGGAAGGAGCTGCTCCAGGAAAGCAGACAGCACTGCCCTGCCTCTTCCCCGCTCTCCTCATTTCCTGCATGGCCACTGTGCTGATGACCTCACTTGTTCAGCTGGTGTGGGAGGGCTGTAACTCAGGTTTGGTAGCACAGGTCCTTCCCTCTCACTAGCTATAAATCACACCTTTTCCAGAAGGTTTCTGCACCGTTTGTTTTGGGAATTGGTAATGGAGCTGAGGTGCTGGTTTGATAAAAATGCAGGTTGCAAGGCTGTGCTTGGACTAAGTCCATCCCAGGTCTGCCATGGATCTGGGAGATGGGAGTGCAACAGGGAGTGTGAGCCTGGCACAGAGTAATTCATGGCGAAAACAGGTCAGGTCAAACCCCATGGCAAGAGCTAATCATGGATCATACATCTGAAAAGTGTAAATCCAATGGCAGCCCAGTTGGGAATGGGGAAAGACGGGAGAACATCTCCAGGGTGAGAGGTGGCAATGATCCCAGTGGAGCAGCAAGGGTGCTCTCAGTTACCTCTTCCCTCTGTACCACTGGGCTCTCTCCTGGGCTTACCAGCCAATACAGAGACCTTCCCTGTGGCAAGGGCTGGGAGGGATGGGATAGGAAGAGCTCTTCACGCTGGCAGTCCCCAAACAGATGGGACCTTGGTGGGGGACCTGGGAACCAGAGCCTTGCTGCTGCTCGAGCTCCCTGCTCACTCATGACACATCCACAGCATGCCCACAGCAACAGGAAAGAACAACTTCTGTTCTCTTGCATGTCCCAACACAAAGGATGTAGCACTGCAGTGGGAATGAGAGCCCCAGCACCGGGGAGGCCCAGGGTGTGGAGTCTCTGATGGCTAATGGGGCTGAGCAGCAGCCGCTGCTGCCTCCTTCTCAGTGCCAGCACAAGCAGGGTCTCTGCTCTGCTGAGCTGCCTGACTTCCTGAAACCTGAAGGAGTTTAATTTTGATGGAAAGGTAGAGATTTTTACAAATAACATGAGGAGGAATGTCAGCTGGTGTCTGAACCCACTGGCACCTGAGCACGAGGTGAGCACCCCACTCCCCTCCAGTCCAGAAGGGGCAGAGCTCAGCATGATGGAGCCACAGGCTCATGGACTCCATCAAGTCCATGATGCTCAAAAGCCACTCCAAGGGGGAAAATACACTCAGAGCAGCCCCTCTGAGCCCTCCCCCCACCAACACCTGCTCCCCAAATCCCTCCCAGTGTCAAAGGGAAAGAAGGAAAAGTGAAGCCGGATTTGGCGGGGTATTACTTTTAATTAACTCTCCCTTTCAAGCCTTTCCCCACTGAGGAGGGGGGAGAAATTAATGAGTGTCTGGGGCTGCCCCTGACGTCACCTGGGAAGGGGCTGGGGCGATGGATATTGTGCAGCGTGCCCTCGGTCCGACCCGTCGAGCCCACATCCCGCCGCCGGGGCCAGGACATTCCTCGCTCAGGAGGATTTAGGGAGAGGAGAAACGTTAGGACGCTTTTAATTGGAAAGCAGGGTCCTCTTTCAGAGGGGCTTGTTTACTTAGGCTGGGCAGCAGAGGCTCGGGGGAGGCAGTAATTGAAGCGAGGGTTTGGGAGATTACAGACAACATATGGCTCGCTTTTTATCTGCGCTTTCTCATAAAGTGGCCCTTGGTGCGCAGCAGCCGGGGGGGAGGGAGGGTGGGGGGCTTCAAAGCACTGAGGGGGGGACAGGGAAGAGGCTGAACAAGCACATCACACGCTGCTGGTGAAGGGCATCCAGACTGGGGCTGGAGCGGGGACTCCCCTCTGCATCCCCCAGCACGGCAATGGGGTCCCCACGTGGGGGATGCAGGAGGGGAGGGAGAAGCCACACCACACTGACCATCCACATGGGATGTGTACCTGGACACACGGCCCTCCTGTGCCACTGTTCCCAGCGACACTGCGAGACAAACTGCTGGGAGCCACCAAAAGCAGGCAGGGATGGTGGTGGGGCTACGCTATGGGGTCTGCAGGGAGATGGGAAGGGCTGGGACCCCCCAGTCAGAGGTGGTCAGGGGATGTCAGGGGCTTCGGGTTGGGTTTCTGACCAGCCAAGGGGTTGTCGTGCCCTTTTGACTCCCAAGCTGGCCCTTTGAATCCCTCTGGTCTCAGCTGGAGTTTCTACCGAAATAAGTATTTCCTCTGGAGGTTTTTGCTACGTTGAAGCTCTTGGTTTGGCCGGAGCCCCTGGCAGCAGGGCTGGGCCACAGGCCGATGAGTCGCTGGGGAGGAAAAGCTCCCCAACCTTTCCCAAACTGCCCTTTTCCCCTACTAGGAAGAAACCCAAACCATTGTGGCCAATTTACTTACTCTCCTGCATGACATCTCCTCATTGGTTCCTATTTTAACTGAAAGAGTTTGCATATCCCAGAGGAAAAAATAGTAATTCTTCAATCAGTTGAGGACTTTCCCAGGGCTAAGGCAAAAGTCAGCGCCAGCGTGCTGGATCCGCCTGCACTCCAGCCTCTCCAGCTCCTCCAGCACTGGACCATCACTCACCAGCTTCCCCCAGCCACCTCCTCCCATGGCCTCACTCTATTTTTTAAATATCATCACCCTTACTTGTGGGGAGGATTCTTTTCTCCTGAGCAAGTTGCAGAGCTTGGATAGAACCCCCACAGGCAGTGCTGCAAGGCAGCCAGGTTCTCACTGCAGAGGAGCACGGTATTAAAGAGAAATACGGGCTTTGGGCAATTTTTGCTCCAGATCTACCAAAACCATCCCTATCCCTTCACACATCTTCTCCCAGATACAGCATTCCAGTTCCAGGCAGAGAGCACCAGGCTTTGTCACATCCATGCTTCGCACCTTAACACCACACTCCTAATCTTGATTTCTGCTTTTTAAATTCCAGTGCTTTGCTTCAGCAGGGAAAAGACAGCCCCCTGCCAGTTGCTGGCAGCCCTTTCCAGAGCACGGCATTTTAGAGGCAAATGCTTCCCTCTGCAAAGCAGAATTTTCCCCAATGAGGGTTTTTAAGAGGAGCTGAGAGACCCAGGTGTGGGGACTGCCACCCTGGCGAGGAGCAGTGCTCTGTGGGGACAGCGTTAACACGAGCATTTCTGCTAGCAGATCATTTCCACCTCCTGGTCCCCAGTGCTGAGCTTTCTTACTAAATTTGTCTTCCTGGAAAACATTCAGATTTGATTTGGACTGACTGTGGATACATATTTTAATGTTGATCTGATGCTCTGGGCAACCTATCCCAGCTGTGTGACCTTGGCTGGAGCAGGACATCAGCCCCATGCCCACCTCCACCTGCGGTGCCACCTCTCCTGCAGTTCCCCATGGCTCTGCAGTGTCCCCACAGTGTCAGCATGCTGGGTCAGCAGGCTGGTTCTGGCCATCAGTGCCTGGGAAGCTGCTGGGGACACAAGATTTGCTGTTTCTCAGCTGCCAGCTCCTGTTTTAGCTCCATGCCTCAGTTTCCCCTTGTTATTAGAAAGGGCAAGCACACAGCAGAAGCAGCTCACTTGTTACACTCGGCCTTTTCCGAGTCCCAGACAAGGACAGAGAGGCACAGGGGAGGCACACAGGCTTAGCCCAAGGCAGTCAGTGGAATGCCTGGGACTGTGATTTTTTTAGGAAGGAATCTCTCAGTTAGAGTGTATCTATACCAGGAGCAGCTCTTCCATTTCCCCAGGTGAGGAGTTGGGAGATGTCATTTGAACCAGCAACCCCTCCACAACGGGGGAGGCTGTAGCCTCCTCGGGATGGTGTCCCGCACAGGCCAGGAGTACAAACCCTTACAGAAATGAGCCTAATGAGATGGGATGGTCCACAGAGCATCCTCTATCCATGCAGCCCCTCCACCGACAAGGTCCCCGCTCAAGCCCTTGCCACTAAGGTGGGAGGGACTCTGGCTGGAGGATCCAACAGTACTTATAGAGCTTTCCCCTTCAGAGCAAAAGGCAGAAGTCCAGGGCAGCGAGCCCAAACCTCACCTCCAGACCCCACCGTGCTCGCAGGGGCCCTGGAGTGGGACCAGCCAGGGAGACGCCGGGCGCGGGCGGCCCCTTACCAGAATCCGACAGAGCCGGGCTCACCAAGCTCAGCAGCTCCCGCTCCTTCTCGTAGTCGCCCTTACAGAGGAGCTGCCCCTCCTTCAGCACAAACTCGTCGCCCTTCTGCAGGCGCCGCTCGCAGACGCAGCAGCAGAAGCAGCGCAGGTGGTAGACGCTCTTCTGGGCGCGCATCACCAGCTCGCTGGGCGCGATGGCCTCCAGGCACCCGGCACACTTCACTGCAAACAGCCTGCGGGAGCGAGAGGAGAGCCCACTGTGACACCCAGCTTCACACGGGAGCTGCCGGGGACAAGGGATGGGGCACCCACGGCGGGGAGATGGGCATCAACACAGGCTCGCTGTGGCACCCCCTCGGTGTTTGGACTGTGTTGAGGGGCTGGGCACAACGGTGCTGGCACCCCTCGGTGACGTGGCACAAGCTGCAAGTGCTGCACACTTGCCCTGTGCCTGCAGGGGATGCTGCCTTTGGGTCAACTTTCACAGTTTGGTTTGGCCTGTTACCAGATGCTCACCATGAATATGGTCAAATGATGAAGACCCCAGATGCTCCAGCAAACAGGTGCCAAAGCAAACAGCCCAGCCACCACCACCACAAGACACAGGGCAGAACACATCCATAGGAGTTTTATCACGCCAACTCTACAGGTTCACCTGCCTCCAGCTCATGCCTAGACCTAAGAAGATTCTGGAGATAGCAATGGGGCCGGTGAGCTTGTTCGTGCCTCTCCACAAGCACCTGCAGAAAGCATCTGCACTGCCAGTCACGCACAAACCACCCCATCCCTCGGGCCTGGGTCACTGGAACAGCCCCATTCCTGCTTGCAAACACACCAGGAATGTCTAATATATCATAAAATATCTCCATGGCAGCAAGTTTGGGGTTAAGGCCAGTGACAGACTGAAGACTTGGATGTGTCAAAAGGAAAAGAAAAAGCTCAGCTTGTTCCTTGACATTGATGTGACAGCATTTGAGGCATACCTAATTAAACCGTTCCCAGGTTTCAACACACTGGCTTTAGACTTAGAAGTCAATAATAACAACAGCAATAACACTTTGGACTGAAACAGAGCTTTTCTTTCTCTAATTTTAAATGTTCTTACTGAGAATGATCAATGATTTACAGTTGGGGAAACTAGGGCAAGAACAGAGGTGACAGCATCACTGTTGGGTTAAGAGGACCTGGAAACACCTGGCATTAACCCCGGACTGAATATTTGAAGTGAATGGGAATGTTTTCCCCAATAAAGAATGCTTGAAGGTATCAAACCAGAACCTCTTTACCACACCCAGATATTTGAGTTCTTGGCTTGGACTCCATAAAGAAAAAGCCTGTTTACCCAGTCTTGTTCGAAATATCTGTGGGAACTGGACATTATTAGTCCCCTGTCTTGATGACTTTGGCCCAGAAAGATAAGTCAAAAGTCAGCACACATCCTGCAGAGGTTATCTCCGAACACTGCCCAAGTCCCAGCCTGGGGATGCCCCAGAGACCCACACAGGGAGCACTGCATCCAGTCTTCCACTGGCCCTAGACAGCCCTCACTTCCATGGCCCCCCGTCCCATGTTGTCCCTCATCCCAGGGGGAGATGTACAGAGCCAGGTGGCTGGGGCTGGCTGGGGAGGGGACAGGCAGCCCTGCAGCCACCAGTTGGCTTTCAGTCCTTTCTCTTTTTTTTCAGCTGATACGAAAAAACCACATCGGAAATGTGCTGAATGAGCCCCATTCCTAACAGGAGACGACCAGATGCAAGCAAAACCCTTGCAGGAAAACCATCAGAAGATGGGGATCATTTCAAATAGTTTTTGTGATGAACGAAACAAGGAGATGGAAGCAGAGCAAGGCACATGCAAGTGTCTGTGTTCCAGAGGTAGGTCCAAAGGCAAAGGCAACCCATAACAGCAGAGATGCTGCAGGACAACACATCCCCACAGCAAAAGGGCAGTGCCTTGCTGCACCCCATGCACAGCCTGTGCTCCTGTGACATCCCAGCCAGGCTTCCCTTCATTTCACTGCCCCACAGCCAATAAAGAGCTGTGAGAACTGATGGAGGGGGCAGAGCTGGCAGCAGCTGGTCACACCTGTGCCCATCTCACCAGGAATCAGGGTTCTCCTGCACGGAGTCAGCGAGCCCAGGCAAGGCAACGTATCCCATCAATGCAAAGAAGGCAGATACACACAGAAGCAGAGGACAACACCTGTCTCCTCATACCAGTGGGCAGGGTCAGACACAGAGCATCACCTCCCGGTACCCCACATCACAGCTGGTGAGCACCAAGCTCCAGAGGCAAACAGCTGCCCACCAGATGTGCCCACAGCTGGTAGGGTGCCAGCACTGCCACGCCTCAGCAGTGCCCAACAGCCTTTAGGGCTGGGTGTAAAGGGTTAGGAATGGGGCCCATTCTATTATCATTTTCCTCTTCCCACCTTTGGGTTCTCTCATGGACACTTCATGCCGCCACACGGGCTGTGCCTGCTCCCTCCCAGGTCTTCACCAAAGAGTGTTGGCAAGCACAGACATGTGGTGCATCATTCTCCCCATGCCAAGCAAATCCTTAACGAATTGCAGCATCCCCAAAGAAGTAGGAAAGGGGTATTAGAAAGCTTTCAAAAAACACTATTGTTACCACAGAAAAAAATCATCAAAGAAAAGGTGGAGGTTAGGGACCTTACATTTCCAGATATTGCCATTAGTAGCTTTTATTTTTCTGCATTCAGCTTTAATTTCCCAGGTTTACACGCAAATGCCTGTCTCTCAGATGAATGTATTTCCAACATCCCTGTGACCGCCCTGGGAGGAGAGGGATGTATATTCCCTTGAAAGCATCCCTTCTGAAGGGTCATTTTTTTTTTGTTCCAGCTCCAAGAAACAATGGCTTGTGCTAATATTTCTACAGTCACTTCATCTTTAATTACGTCTCTTTTATGGCAAAGTGGAGGCGATTTGTATTCATCTGGTAACACATTCTCATTTCATTTAAATGACGCTTAAGCCCTACCTGTTGGGATTACTAACTGCTCTCAGTAATAAAATATTGATAAGCTTTTACATTACTGCCATCTAATCTTCATAAATGAATGTGCCCAAAATTTGTTTCCAGGGCATTTATTAGAGGAGCCACAAACCTTTGCCAATCAGGCACAGCAGCCCCAACCCAGTGATGGATGTTTCCAAGTCCGAAGCATGTTGCAAAGCAGGAAGGTGTGAGTTTTAGGTAAATGGCTGCCTAATAGTAGATACATAAAGCCATTCTGAGGCTGTTGAATAAATGACTTTATTTTCCAACTGCAGAGTCCCCAACAGCTCTCACTGAGGAATGCCAGTCAGACCTGGCATCTTTCACTGCCCAAAGCAGGACGTCCCCATCCCTGGGGATGGGGAATACGAGATGCACAGAAATCCCCATAAAACCTCTTCCACAGTATGAAACCATAAAGAGCTCCTTATAAACACACAATAAACCAAGGCCTTAGGTGCTAAAATGCAGCAGGCAATAAAAACTCAGCCTACCAAGGGCAGTGATGGAGAGAGAGCACAGGGCCTCACTGCTCTCTTGAGCCCTGGACAGCACCAGCTACTCTACAGGGACTGGGGAGTGACAGCATGGGTAGATAACCCCCTGCACAGATAACCCCACAAATGGAGAACCCCATGAATGGATCCTTCCATACAGTAATAACCCCATACAGGATAACTCCGGCATGGATAACCCAGCTGAAACACTCTTGGTCAACCAGAGATGGGGCTGAAGGAAAATTTTCTTCCAGCACCAGATCTTAACAATTAATTTAACATTTCAGCCTGAGCAAGACACACCAGACTGGATCCAGAGATGTTTTTCTCCATCTCTGGGATCTTTAGCTCCCTCCCACTGCAAACAAATGCCGTCTTTTCTCCCCTCTCTCTCTCTTTGTGCCTCCCTGCAGCTGCAAAAGGGACTCTGAGGTCGTATTTCCCTAAAGGAGGCTGCACAGAAGGGAAGAAGGAGAGGATCTGCCCGTGGATTTCAACAGGTTTTAAACCAAGGGAAAACTACCACCCCCTGAATTGCAATGGGAACCCCTTCACTTCTGCCATCCTTGGGGTGCTGCCAGCTTTAGTTCTCAGTAGAGGGTTTTTTCCCCTCCACAGCTTGGGGTTCCAAAGCTAAACCAGGCCTGGCTGGCAGTGGTGGGTTTGTTTAGCCAGGTGGGAAGCTGGCAGGCACAGCCCAGGGCACCAGGCAGGGAGACCTGCTCAGCACTGGGATGCTCAGTGGAGTCCCAGCCTGCCACTGGCAGCTCACTAAATGCCTGACAACAGCGAATGTGTGTCAATGAAAAAAAAATCCACTCAACTTAGGAGGAATTGGAACAAAACAATGGTGATGTGAGCAATTTTTATCACAACACACAGTCTTTTGTGTCTGATCTTAAAAATGTTCCTGCATTGACTCATCTGCCTCTTTTTTCCTTTTTTTTTTTTTTTTTTTTATGATTAGGTCCCTTCTGAAATGACAATCTGCTGTTTTGAAACAGAAAGGTTCTGATGGTGGCTTTCAAGAAAATCCTGAAGCGAAGTATTTGGGCATTTCCAAAAGTGTGACATTTCTGATGGTGTTACAGATACCTCCCCTTCCCCAAGACACAGTCCCACTTCTCCACACCACTCCTCTTCCTCAAGAAAGCATCCCAGACCTCTCCTTTGGGGTTCTCCACCCACAGGGCACCACCGAAACCCAAGAAACGTCGATGTGTGGCCAAAGCCACCTCTGGGGTGCTGCGCCCCATGTCCCTTCCCAACGCTCCGATGGAGGGGGTGCGGTGTGGGCAGACCCGGTTTCCCACCGGAGCCACCAGCCCCTGTTCCTCCCTTTATTTTGAGGTGACAGGCTGAAAGGGGCCGTGATTGACGGGCGCTTCCCGGCTGCTGTCTGTCTGCGTGCGCCGCATACAAACACGGCCCCTCGGAGCCTCCCCGGGGAGGGGGCGGCGGGTCAGGGACGCCGATATTAAATACTGATGGACAAACCTCAATCGCTGCGCCAAGGGGTGGCTCAGGCAGCAGGCAAGGTGAGGCAGCTCTGCTTGGGAGGAGGGATGCTTTCCCCCCCTGCCTGCACCTGCCTGTACCACCCTCTCCAGGCAGCCCCTGTGTGACCCCCACAGTGCCCCATTGGCACTGGTCCCTACAAAGCAGCTGCCCTCCTTGCCTCCCTGCTGGGGCTGCCCACGGCAGATCCACAGGGATGGTGGGTTTTCCAGTACGTCTGTGCAGAGACCTGACCAGCTCATCTCCTGCTCTTAACCATGGCCCAGGAGGAGCCTGAGCAAATCCTGAGCTTCAGGACTCCGCAGGGAGTGAAGACACCAGATTGAGTTGTGTTGGCACTTGGTCATCTTCTCACTCACTGTCACTCGTCGGAAGGGGGGACAGCAGCACCAGGTCCTTGATAGGCTGGCAGTGGGAAAATGCCAGTCGTTGTCAACCCTGCACCCATGGCTTGGGAAAGAGCCACTGTCCTGCTGCTGCTGGGCTCACATCACCCTGTCCCCACTCTGGCCCCTGTGGATGTGGCAGAGGGAATGATGGACTGTGGCCAAGCAGGAAGGGGGATGGATGCACTCCCATGAGTGGTGCCAGTGAGGGCATCCCCCATCTGCAGCCATGGGGGACCATGTGGACACTTGGCCCTGGCAGGAAGGGAGCTGAGGCCACGGGAGCAACTTGGAAAGGGCTGAGTCCACCTCAGTGCTACAGAAAGCAGGCTGGCACATCCTGGGGATGGGGAGCACGATTCGGAGGGCAACTCAGCACCAGTGACCCTGGGGACCTCCAGGGATCTGGGTTCCCAGGCGGAGGGAGGCAAGCACCCACAGCTGCCCTTGTGCCTCACTGTGCACCCAAAGCCCTCGGAGAGCTCTCCAGTGGGACGGAGGAGAGATGTTTAGCCCGGGGCTCTTCTGCTGACCCTTCCCCGTCTCCTGGCTCCCTCCCCCGCAGCCCGAGGCGGACAAGTGTTCGCTTTACTGCCTGGCAACGGGGCCGGGGCTAAGCTTGCTAAAATATGAGTGTTTTTTGGCTGGAGTACCAGAAGGCTGCAGTCCTACAGAGAGAAAAAAATTGAGCACTCCATGCCATGGCTCCAGAAAGGGGGAGAATTAGGTTTCACACCGAGCAGGCTGGACCATGGCATTCTTTAGTTAATGCTTAACAAACGCCCAAACAAAAGCGGCCAACTTCGCTGCATGTTTGTAAAATGTATTCTCAGCAGATTCGGGTTTATTGGAGAATTCACTCGCTTTGCAGCAAGTGGCGTTTTCCTTTTTTTTTTTTTTTTTTTTCTCCTTTAATTTCCCTTCTCCTCCCTCCCCCCAGGCTCAAGCCCTTCTCATTCCTGCTGCCTGAATGCGTCTTCTGACACTTTGAGGGGACATGGCAACGGGCTGAAATGGGCTTATTTCATCCCAGGGGCTGATGTGAGCTCGCCTCCATGGCCCCAGGGTGCGACTTCTCCATGGGGTCCAGCCGAGCTGCTGACAACTGGGAAAGGGAAGTCTGAAAAGCCAAGCCTGGGCCTCTTGCAAAATCACCCCCGAGCAGATGGGTGATGGCTCTCTACTCCAAGAGGCCAGGAGAGCGAGGAAGGGAGGTGAAGCTTGAAAGTCCTGCTTTTCACCTTTCTTCACCTAACCCAGCTCTCTTGTGATCCGAAGCCAGTGGTTCTGCCTCACCCAGCACCCCATTCTGCTGCACATCCCAGCCCTACACACCTCCTTGGAGAGCCCATCACAGCAGAGGGATGCCAACAAGCACAGCTTGCTTTCAAGGCCAGAGCCAATGCTGGAGATGGATGAAATGTGGAGGACAAGGGCATCACCATCCAGGGACCCCTGAGGCTTTGAAGGGGTTAAACTGGGGGATCCATGCATGGGTATTCTGCAGGAACATCCCCAAACAAGCTCCAGCCATGATGGAAGTACCTAAGCAGGTCCCATGTCCCCCTCTGGAGCTTGATGCCATGTCAGAGGACACTGGTGATGAGGGACATGGTGGGGAGGTGGTGGCAGAGAGGAAAGGGGGGCAGCAGAGCAGAGGGGGTTTTTAACACTCCTTCTGCTACACATGAACCATCCAAGCTTTCCCAGGAAAGTGCACCTTCATGCCTGCCTCCTGGACAAAGTCCAAAAGTGGTCACTTAACACCTCCCGGACCCTCCAGAGACCACGCTGTGACACACAGGGGCACTGCTAGAATGATACGGTTAAGTAAACAGACAAACGAAGCCTTTCCAGCAAACTGCCGCTGCCAAAACACACCAGCAACCCTCAAGCCTTCTCCACATCGAAGGAAAAGGTCGAGCAAGTACACAGCTTCTAAGGCTGCTCTGAGTTGCTTCATTTCTGATCAAGGACATACTAGTAAAACTTTCACCAACTCCTATAGCAGCTGAAGGCTCCATGTCCCCTCCAAAAACCTGCTTAAAAATCCACTGCTGATTGCAGGAGTGGCCAGAAAGCAGTCTCTTGGGCAAGGCTAGAAGAACAAGCCCAAAATGCTGATTTTCCTCCCCATTTCCCTTAAGGCTGCTTCTTTTTGTGGTCCCTCACTCGCAGTAACAGTGTGTAGCATCAGGCAGGGACCTGATCCCATCCCAGCAACAAATGAGCACCTGGTTTTGGAGGCAGGAGCCACACAGGTAGGAGAGGCATACACAACACCACGTCCAAGCCCAAATGCCCTCCCAGTGAAGACAAATCAAGGATCGATCCCATCCAGTCCCCAGCACAGCAGTTCTGCATCCAAGTGATGCGTCTCCCACCAAGCTGAATTTTGAGCAGTGACCCCCCTCACCCCCCTGTGCCCCCAAGAAAACAAGGATAATTGAAAAACCACAATATCACTAGTCAAATTTAATATTGAGAGTGAGTGAGCGGGAGCCAGAGGTCAGAATTAATTACACCCCACCATATTTCAGCACGCTGCCGCAGCTCCGTGTCCTTTCCTTGGGGAGCAGTGCTTCCACAGAGAGGTCGACAGACATTATTAGAAAGGACTGATTTAAACGTACCCCCAGGAGCTTTTCAGCTTGTCTCTTCAGAGCCTTTGTTTGTACTGAGATTAATGGAGAGGCAAATGATGGAAAAGCAAAGTCACCAGGAGCAAGAGGATGTGCCATTGCTGCCGCCACCACCCCGATTTGGCTGGCTTTGTAAGCAGGGCAGGAAAAACTGGGAGAGAAGGAAATGCTGTTCGTGTAATTCATTTTGTGGATAAAAATGTGATGATCTTGAAAACTAATTTTTTTTTGTTTTCCAAGAAATAGATATCCTGGCCAAAACCTCCTGAGAGTGGTTTTCCTGCCTCCTTTGGGAATTTTATTCACACACAGTTTCTTTAACATGCTGTACCACTGTGGGAGAAGGAGCTATTTTCGTCCTGCTCCAGCTTAAGGTACCCTCTCTTGCAAGTCATTATATTTGTGTCTGACATTTTTTAAGCTTCCTGTGATGGAAAAATAGTATAGAGACCAAACAAAATCAAACCTTTCTATTTTCTGTATGTATTTTCAAAATCTTCTTCCTCGGGCACAGCCAGTACCTGACTGGTCCCAGGCCCGAGCAACCTGATCCAGCATCTAAGTCGGCCCTGCTACACGAAGAGGAAGGACTGGGGACCTCCAGTCCCTTCCAGCCCCGTCTCCCCCATGATGCCGTAAATTCACCTCCACCTTGTACCAGCAGGTTCAAAAAGGAGCAGGCAAATCCAGGGGACTGAATTCACCACCAGCCCAGTCCCACAAGTCTAACCTCACCCTCAGGACTCCCCATATCCCTACTGCCTGAGCCCCTCTGGCCTCTGGGGGGAATTCCTGGAGCATCACCATCAAGGGCAGTGCGGGTGGATGGATGTGCGCCGGGTCCAGCAGTGCCACCGGCGCAGGGGCTCCCGGCTGCTCTCAAGTCTCCTAGGCTACAATCAAGGCTTGTGTTTTCCTTTATTAAACAGAAACCCCACGTTTCCCCCAAGGACTCTCCGAGCTCTCAGGGATGGGGCTCAGGGAGCTGTCGTTTCCCAGGCGTTTAAAATTCACAGGGTGTTCGTGCCGATGTGCCAACACGGCAAATTCTCATTAGGAGGTGGCCAATATCCTGTCGAGCTTCCCGGCGCTCCAGCGGCTGTAAAAATCGCTCGGCTGTATAAAAGCTAAACAGAGCCGGACACAGAGACCAGCTGCTTCGGACCAGCTTGGCAAACAGAGAGCCACGGGAGCACATCGGGCGCTGCCGGCATGGAGATATCGTTCATTTCTTGCCTTATCTTTTATTTCCCTGCACCCCAGCTCACCCTCAAGTGGGGTTTTGCATAAATATCATCTGTGTGTGTTGTCAAGTCGTTGGGATGGAGTTGAGGTGGTTTTTTTTTGGGTTTTTTTGATAGCATTTCCACAATGGGAAGCAGCTGCTGTGGTTAACAGGCTGCTCTGGAGCAAAAGCTGCGCTGCACATCGAGATATCTCAGAAGAGGCATCCTTCATACATAGCTCCGTGCACTAGAGAGCACTATAACATGTGTTTCCATGAAGTTTGTTAACTATTCGGCTAAACAAGCGCACTGGAAATGCCAGAGGAATATGCTCTGGAATGAATGGAAATATTCATCTAAAAAGACATTAAATTTAAGCCATCTTTTTTCTCCCCTGCTCTGCTGAGCTCATGTTGCTGCACTCTTTTAGTGCGTGCTCTTCAGATAGGGTTTCAGGGGGAAAAAAGAGCTTGGGGTGTATTTTCAAATCTCATGGCACCTGAGACGGGGATAAGGGAACAGATGATGGGACATGGAGTGGTTTCTCATGCCATCTGTGGTTTGGGGATGAGGTACTGGAGCCAGCCCAGCCACGGGCAGCAGGTCATCAGCCGTGATTCCTGCAAGTGACCTGCTCCCAAATGACATCTCGTGTGTGAAGAACCAGAGCTGCTCTGCCTATTGTGGGCCTGAGCATCAGCTTCTCAGAGGTACTGAACATCCGAGGGGTTCAATAAGCCCCCAGGCATTCAGCGTTACAATAAACAGAGATAGAGCTTCAGAAAAATTTTATTATCAAGCATTCAAAATCCGCTTGCTTCTCTAGAGCTTTTTCCTCTTTAGTCTGAGGAAGTTTGGGAGGAAAGTTTACATTTTTAGCCAACATGCCCTTGAAAATTCAGTAATACACCAATGCAAATCCAAACCTCGCTTTGATTTCTGTGTAGAGATCGTATTTCAACCTGATATCAGTAGCCACGAATGCCCCTCTAAAATGGCACTACCTGATGCCAGTAAACGAGCAGCAGACTCAGATCATGACATAATCAGGGGGGTCAATATCCTCCATGGGGAGAGAAAATGCTCAGGAGGCTCCAAAGGAGCCTAAAGGTGCTCAGCACTGTGGCTGGTTAAGAGTTTTCCCATAAAACCATTTCTCTTTGTTCTGCTTGCTCTATTTTCACAAATACATAGATATATATACACACGCTCTCATATATATATATACACATATTAAACATCTTTTTCTGAAAAATCTTAGCTTTCCACAGAGTTTTTTTTAAATTCAGCCATGAACCCAAGGGAGCCTCTCTGGCTCAAGTCACTTGGGTACCAAAGGGCTGTGCCCAGGGATGCTGAGCCATCTGGAAAAGAGGGACTCAGGTGCTTTGCTCCTGTTGGGCCAAAGCCTGGGTTGGGTGCCATCTCACCACTTCCTACCCAAAACATTCTCCTGGCGCTTTTTGATCCAAAAATGTCTCTTTTTTTTTTTCCTTAACTATTCTGATTTTCACACCAAGGCATGCTGAGGCTGAGCGTCGACACACTGGAATGTCCTTCCAGGCAGGAACTACTGATGCTCTGCCCCATGCACCCCTCACCCCACAGCATTCCCCAGTGTGTTCCCATCACCAGGGCTCCAGAGAAAGCTGAGCAGGGATACGGGAGCAAAGAGCAGAGACCCCTGCAAGGGGAGACAAGGATGCATGAACAGCCCTGTCCCCTGTGCCACCACTGGGTTTATGCCACAGTCATGGTTGCAGGGGTGCAGGGATGGTGCCAGCTTGCCAGGCTACCTGAGACAGGTCCCAGTGCTGCCAAGGCACCAGGATGAGCTTTTGATAGATTAGATGGCAAGAGCAAACACGCTTTCTCTAGGAAACAGGTTCCTGCCACTCGTCTGCTCAGGGTTATCGCAGCGTCAGGGGCAGCAGCCCTTCCCAGCACCCTCCGGCAGCCATAGAAGCAGGATATTACTTTGTTGCTTATTCATTTTATTGCTTCTCCTTTCTAAATATTTGCTTGGCAGGGAAAGGATTCCCTTTACACCGTATCTGTTTTTACAGGTCAATTGAATTTCTGGCGCTCTCAATCCCTCTTTCCCTCCAATTGCATTTGCAAAACAAATATTGATTGTACCAATTAGCTGTGAACCCTTCATGGAAGATATCTCAACACCTTCAGCTGGGAGAAGGCTCTTCCAGCTACTGGATATGCCAACGGGATGGAAGTCCACAGAGCAGAAGTGTCAGGGTAGGGCTCTGGAAACCTCAAGTGGGACCACTGGGAAGACAACAGCAAGAATGATGCTGCTAATCCTTTCAGCTGGAAGGCAACATCTTTGAAGGGGATTAAATTGAAACTGAGGTGTCCCCTCATACCTGAGACAGGTGTAAACTACCCTTTGTCTGCTGTTCACTCTGGAACCTAATGATTGCAACCAAGGGAGGGTAGATCTGCTAAACCACAAAGCCACTCATGCCCAGCAGAAGCCTCATGTCTTTCGCTGCAACACTAAACGCACCTAAACATTCACCAATGACATGAAGCTCTACCAGGGGCAGTTTAGGTTGGGTACTAGGAAAAGCTTTTTCACCCACAGGGTGGTTAGGCACTGGAACAGACTTCCCATGGTCACAAGCCTGCCAGAGTTCAACAAGAGTTTGGACAACACTCTCAGGCACATGGTGTGATTCTTGGGGCTGTCCTGTGCAGGGCAGGAGTTAAGGTTTTGATGATCCTTGTGGGTCCCTTCCAACTCAGGATATTCTACGATTCCATTATTTGGGGAGAGATGGGATAAGAAAGACACCTCCCTCCCATTATGTTTTGGGAAGTACCTTCTTTTTGTTTCCCCCTTTCGTCAGGTATGGGATAAGCAAGTGGCTTTGGGCAGCACCATGAGCACACTTCTCCTGCCTGCCCCAACACCACTTGCTCTATGAAAAAGCTGACAGATGCCTTTTTTTAGGGGATCAACTAGATCATAATGATAAAGGAGAGCACTCTGGGGTGTTTCACTGCAGAGCAAAAGACTATGTTGACACATTCTTGCTAAATCACATCCCTTAAATAAAAAATAAAAAATTAAGTTTCCCCCCAAACCTATCTTTAGGGCTTGCCTGTGCAGTGCTGGTCTTTTCTGAGTTGTCTCACAAAAAGCAACAGGCACGTTCAACCAAGCACCACATCACACTTCATCACGCTGATTTCATTAATCTGGGCTTTACCTACGGCTTCCTTTAAAGGTTCCATCAAAATCCACAACTGTCACAGGGATGAGGGAAAAACATCTTGGTGGATAAAAGGTTGGTGTTAAAACTTCGCTGTGTTTTGCTCTGATGCAGTCTAAACAACTTTGAAAAGAACAAATGAGGTGACTGAATAGCACAGCAGTGCAAGGCACGGTGGGGATCCTTCACCCTCACATGCACCAGCCTTTGGTGGCTCTCATCTTCCACCAGCTGCTGCGGGGACAAGGATTCCCAGCCCTGCCTGGGATGGCAATGCCAGCCCTGGTGTCACTCCAGCAGGAGCTGTGGCACAGCCCCACAGCTCACAACCCACTGATGGCCACTGGCAAAGCATTCAGAGCACACTGTTAAATGTATCCTGCCTGTGTCAAAAGTCACAGCCCAAGGCAAAGGCACAGGGCAGGGGGGTGGCAAGGGGGGCTGATGGATTAGCCATCGAGGCGGGACATGGATTAGCCAGTCAGTCTGCAGCCTGCTGGGGCCAAGACGTGGATTACCCTGCTGCAACAGTGCAGGAGAGATGCTGGGCATGGATAGTCACTGGTCCGCCCTGGTGAGGACTCCCAGGTTGCTGGGGATGCCCAGCCTCAAAGAAAGCCTCTTTTTCCAGTTCTCACCCTCGAAACAATGCTGAAAATCCCAGAAAACAGAGACAGTCTGCAGCCCCCTTGATATCATCTGCAGCCTAGGGAAGGCAGATTGCGCAGCCCAGCCCAGGAGTGCAGCACTGGCCCAGAATCCAGGAGAAATGCTTTTTCCCCCCAAAATATGGGATTTCCTCCCTCCCCCCCCCCCCCCATTTCTCCAAATCACAGCTGGCAGAATTCAGGTTCCCCCTGCAGTGCTGGGGGAAAACGAGACTAGAACACAGAGCAGTCACCCTTCCATAGCCAATCAAGGGTACAGGGCCTGGTATCCACAGTGGGGTCAGGTCCCCCCTGCAAGCTGAGTTAAAGCCAGAAGAGAGATGTGGATATATAAGATGCTGACATATGTACATGAGCCAGTCCCATCTGATGACAGCATGCACACATCCAGCATCCCGGGGCGGAGGGTGGGAAGCAGATGCCTGGTTAGAGAAAGGAGGGACTGGCCACAAACCACTCACACTTCTCTGCAGCTTGGACAAGTACAAGGCTGTTTGGCTCCACGTTTTGGGCTCGGGCCCATCTCTCTGGTTTAAAGCAGTTGAACAGAGCCCAACGGCTCATTAAGTCGGTCTGCCTAGAACTGGTTCCGCCGCCAGGACACTTCATCCCAACGTGAACCCGATGTTTCCCTTTGTGGCCACAAGGAATTTGGGGCGAGTGAGAGGAGGCAGCCCCCATGACCAGGGCAGTACTGCCAGCTCCCAGTGTTTCACCTGAAATGGGTGAGAGAGGGTGCTGGAGGCCTTGTACTCACAGCCTGGAACTGGGTGAGAATCCCACCCTTTTAGTATTTCCCTATTACCACCTCCCGTTTTAAACTGATCTCCCTGGGCTGCAGCAGGAATAGGAACTCAGGCCGGCAAGTCCCATGATCTTGGAAACAACCAGGCAAAGGCAAAGAGCCTGGTATTTATCCTCAATCCATGTCAAATGACATGATGGGAAAACCAAGGTCAGGAGCAGTAATTTGTTTTGCAAGCCTGTCTCCGGGACGCGCGGAGCAGAGGCAGCCTGAATCCCCCTCCCTCGCGCCAAGCAACACATGCGCCCATTCCCTCCCAGTGACACCCCTAAGAAGACGTCACCATGCCACCTCCCAGCCCTGATGAACCCTCTAAAGGTCAGCACCGAAGGCATGTCCACCACATATGGTTATCAGTTCTCTGTGGGTCCATCCATTCCTCCACTACAGCTGGGTGAACAATTCACAGCGCATAAATTTATCTAGCAGATCTCAGCCCACGTGCTGTTTGCTAACAGTCTGTAGAGAGGCTATATTTTATCCCTTTGGGTTTCTTGGCCAGCATTCAAGCTCCTGACCCTGATTTATTCACAATCGGTCAAGAGCCACATTTCATCTCCATAGGCCACGTCTGCACAGAGCTATTCGGAGCACGTGGCTCGGTGTCCCACAGCAGTGCCGGGACATCTCGCCATAGGGCAGCCCTGGCTCTCTGCAGCACCTTCAAGAGGTAACCGGGGGGTGGGGGGGGGGGGTGTTCAAAAATAGTGTCTGTGGGGGCAAACCTTGCCTGATGAGAGCAGCGTGGCCAGAACAAACAGCACCTCTTCTGCGCACAAAGGCAATGAGAGCTCCAGATGCCGGCCCAGGCTGGCTCGCCGCCTGTCCTCATCCCATCTCACCATCTCTTTGCCTACCTCTCTGCCTATTTATAGCCATGGAAGACCTTTGCACAGTGCCCAAGCAGCCAGAGGGTTGAGTGTATAGGCGGGATGGCAAATGCCGCTCTTTAACTTTCTAAAGTTCTTTTCTTTCTGCCTCCCAAGGGGCCTGCCATGGACAGCCAGGCATGACTTTGAGCCAAAACACTGGGACCAGCTAAAAAATATCGCTCAGAGATACACTCATCACCAGCCCGGCCCTGGGGGTTTATAAAGCACCCTATGCTGCATCTCAGCAAGTTTTTCCTAGGGGAGCAATTCCACTCATATACATGGGAGCATCCATCTGTGAAACCAAACCAGGTAACACAAGATGATGAGAGAGGCACAGAGTAATCTGCAGAATTCAGAGAAAAATATCATGTGAAGGATCAGGGTTAGCACTGGGAAGCATCAGGGTTAGTATCAGCCCTATCTGACATCTTCATTGGCAAGTGCAATTAGGGACTAATTAGTATGTTAATAACATTAGTAGGAGATAATAAACTGGAGAGGACGGAATGGAGCAAAACAATTTGAAGGGGACCCTGGAGAGATTTAAAAAAAAAAAAAAAAAAAATGTAACAAAGGAAATTCAGCTTGGAAAAATACAGCTTCTGCAGTTCAGGGGAAAAACATCCGGAGCAGATGCTACAGCGGGAGGAGGAAGGCAGGAGGAGCAGGGAAGTGGAAAGCAGCTCGTGCCGGGCCCACAAAGGAAGCTAGCCCACCAGCTCCCCTGCAAGCCCACAGGTCCCAGGGCTCCCAGTGAGCAGGGCAGGCTGCAAGGCTTCACCAGGAGAGTGGATGGACCAGCACTGCACGCTGGTGGTCAACCGGGCATCCTGCTGGGGTGGGATAGGGCTGTGCAGGAAAAATATATCCCAAGTAGAACCACTAAATGCCACTTGACTTCATCTGAAGCTGTTTGCCCCTGCTCGGGTTTGGGAAGTCCCACTGCGTGAACATTTCCCCTCTGAGCTGTAACTCTGTGCTTGGCTCCCAGGTGGATCTACCACGTACAGGAAGGCAAGAGGTGGCAGAGAGCTGCCACTCTTACTCTGGGTGGAGCAAGGCAGGGAGACAGCAGTTGGGATGTAGAGCTAATGGTTATGTTCATGCATGAGAACCCCCACACCTCACTTGTACACAGAAGTAATTCCTCCTCTGCAGTCTCACAGTGCCACCAGGGCTCACTACATGCCCTGTATCAACCAGCATGAAGTGCTAGATGTCCCTGCCCCTCTGGCCATGCTGAAGTTCCTCGTGTCTCCTCCATCACATGAACCCCCATACCACTTGCCTCATCATTGTCTTGTGGGTCACGAGAGGAGGGGTTGACCCTGAGGGTGGAACACCTTGGTGGTCCCAGTTCTGGTATCACTGCTGGTCTACACTTAGTAGTAAAATGGACAAAATTGTTTTCTTGTAAGAAAACACCATAACTAAATGACCAAAGCAGGGTAACCCAAGTTCCTGTCTTACAGGGACCCTCATGGACCTGTTCCTCTTGGTGCAAACCAGGTGGCTGCAAAACCAGGCAGGACACAAGTGATCATGGAGGGAGGATGGTAGGGCTGCAGCCACTCTCACATTGCTCTGGGAGCCCCAAAAGAGGAAACAGCATGAAGCATGCCTTCAGCATTGATCCTAACCTCTCAATTCCAGTGGCAGGAAGGACTTTGCTCATCCCTGAGACATGCAGGGTGAAGAGGAGAGCTCAGACAGGCTCGCCTGATCTCTGCAGCTCTGCTGCACCAACAGCTCCTTCTGCCAAATGAAAATCAGCAGCCGACAGGATTGCAGGGGAACGGCTGGGCTCATTGAAACACCCTTCACCCTGACACACAGCTGCTCCTTCGCCTCTCAGCTGGAGTCCTACACCCCCAAACCCTAGTGCTCCCCAGCTGGGCATCCTTGGGAGTCCCTGTCTCCTCTCCCAGTGCCTGGCAATCCAGGCAGATCAAGCAGGACCTGAGCCATTGCCACTTGTCCCCACCACCTGGGGACAAGGAAAGTCACACCAGCCATGTCACAGGGCCTCCTCCAAATGGCTGCTGTCACCTCTGATGTCTGAGAGCTCAAGACCTTCCCTGGACCATTTGAAGGGTTTAAAAATAGAACCAATTCAAGGGAAACCCAGAATTCTAACCCACCAGGACCCGTGTCACAGTGAGCATGATCTCTGGGCTGTGCAGCTGCCCCACAATGGGAAGGGGCAGGAATTTTATTGCTCGAAGGGGGACTGAAGTGGTTCCTGATGCTCAAGGATCTGGAGGCAGGCAGGGAGGAGCAGAGACGCTTTCCCGTGATTTGTGGGCTGTTCTCAGGCTGTCCTTGCTGCCAGGTCTTGGGCAATTTGATGACTTTTGTTGCAAACTAGAAGAACAGGAGACATATGTGAAGGAGGAAACTTGCATTCCTCTCGCCTAAGAAATCCCTTCTCACTTTCCCCCAAATCACACATACACCCAATCTCAGCCTCTCCGGGCTGGCTTGGAAACCAGCTTCCCTCCCACACCCAGATGACCTACTCATCCAGAAATGGCCAGGGCCTGCGGCTGGGGCGTTATCCTCTTCTCCTTCCTTTCCCATGTCCTGCCTGTACAGCCCTGCTGACAGCCAGGGCAGGCAGGGGAACCCTTCACCTTCTGCTGCCGAGCCAAGGGGCGGAAAACACCCGATAAAAACAGCCTCTCCCAGCAGCATCAGTGCAAAGGGGACCCGAGGCGTCCAGAGCTCACCCCAGCCCTTCTGCAAGCTGCATCCCAAGCTCCTCCATATTGCCTCTTTCAGAGATGTCCCAGGTGGTTTGCAAACAGGGATGTTGCATTTCTCTGTCCCTGTTCCCCAGAAAGCAATCCTCACCGGGTGCTCTCTGCCTCTGGCAGTGGTGGTCCCCAAAGCCAGACATGGATGCGACCCAACAGATGGCTGGACACAGTGGTGGATGTGGCACACCAGGTCACCACGCCTTGATTTCTACAGCATCTCCCTTCCTCAGGGGGCTCCTCTGCCCCTGAAAGTCCTCTGTGGGATGCAGAGGTGGGAAAAGACTCACACAAAGCTGAAAGACAGCGGTAACATCACCTCAGGCCACGAGGCTGTGTATGCACAGGCAGAAAGCCAAAGCCAGCCCGAGTTCTCTGTGAAAGCCTGTGGGGAAGGTACATACCAGGAGGAAAACCACCTGAGCAGGGACCAAACCAAAGCAATACAGAGCCCTTGGCCAGGGAACCAACTTCCACAGCACGTTACCACTGAAGCCTAAGGATGTCACCTGTTGAACACCTTCTGGGGTGGGGAATGCAAAGAGTGACCTGCATATTACCAACATGGAAAGGTTCCTCCCAGCCACCTCCCACGAAGGACAAAGCAGGGGACTCATTTCAAAACAGCCTCTTCATCCTCGTGGGCACCACAAGATACTTCCCACATCCAACTGCTTATCACAGAAGGCATCTACAAGGCTGATTAAAACCCACCTCCAAGAGAAAACCCTGTCCCCCCAGGCCAGTCATGCCACTCTGGGGAGTTTTCACTGGTGAAAAGGTGAAGCTGAGGTCTCACATGAGAACTGTGGGGAGAAGCCTGGCAGCGCTGGGTTAAGCAAGACCCTGCAATCTGGCCATGGGGCATTCACCTCTGCTTTGCAATGGGTTTGCAGGCCCATTTAACAAAGTGAGACAGAAAATTGGATGCCAGTACCTGCTCGGTGGAGGGAGAGCCACTCTGTTCCAAGCCCACCTCACTGGGGCCTCCTGAATTTCTTTCCCCCCTTTCTAATGGAGAATAAAGATAAACCCCAAGCTCAGACCCAGACCAAACACATCATGCTCAAGAGGAAAGATCAGCACTGGAGCAGTAGGAGCAAAACACGGTCCTCTCATAGACCTTTCCACCCACATTTCCACACCCAGATGGATACAGGGCTTCCCAGCTGGGGTGGGACCCTTCTGGGCAAGAGGAGAAAAAGCCATTTCCTATTCCAGGAAAGCCAGAGCTTCTTTGAACTCTGTCCTTCTGCTGGAGAGAGTGAAATCTGGAGATGCAAAAACACACACCCCAATGCTAATTTAGACTTACACTTTCCCCAGTGTCAAGCACGGGCATCCTGAAAACATCACCGACCCATGTGCATGCCAGGCAATTCCACAACAGACGGACAAGCGGGATGTGATCTGCTACGCCAACATTAACAGGCAGAGGAGGATCAGCCACCAGATTTGATCTTTCAAGCCCCAGTGCCTTGCCCCAGGCAGCCAGCAAGACTATTATTATGACTCAAGGCAGCCTGGCCTCTAACTGCTTTCCCTGCAAGCACTGCCCCATGGAAGGTTGTTTAATTCCCACCAGGGTACCCCTCATTGCATAGATATTGGATTTGGCAAATACTTTTTTGCTGCGGGCGAAACAGCCTCTTTCCCACACCTGCCCTTTCAAATGAGAGTGGTTTAACACTGTTTGCTGAGCAAAAAAAAAGCCCGTGGCATCCCTAAAGCTGGCCCAGCCCCATCTCTCTGGTGTGGGGGGAGCCAAGCAAGAGCAAACCAGTGGAGATAGCAAGCAAATGAAAGGTGTTACTGGAGGGGAGAGGCAGCAAACAACCCCACGCGCCAGCATCTCCCTGTGAAATAGTTCAGCAGCCCCATCCATGGGCTGGGGAGTTACCAAGGAGGGGCTGGGTCCCCCCAGAACCTGCAAACAGCTTTAGGACAGCTCATGGCAGGAGCAGAGAGATGGATTATACACTAGGGCAGATTGTGAAAGCAGGGCAGACACCACCTCCCTTGCTCTAGCAGCTAAATGTCCTCCTAAAGCATCTTGAGATGGGGTGAGCTCAGCAGAGGCACAGGACCACCCAAAACACCCACGCAAGAGGCTGCAAGGTGCCACAGTGCTGCTGCACTGGGTGCTGGATGCAATAGGCATCCTCGACCCAGCATGAACAGCCCCATCCTGGGCTGCCTCTTCCAGGAACCCCTGCGGCTTTACAATGCATCTTTGGATGTAACAGGACCCTGTTTGCTCCCCAGTGTCACGTGTAAAACAAACCCTCTGATAATCTCATTTTCCAGGCTGTAAACTCACTCGTCGGTCGCTGGGCTAAGGACTCATGGGGGCCTCCACTCACCACACTGTTCTGATGATCTCAAGATCCTCAATGGGGAATCGTGCCCGGTTTCTGCAAGCTATGATCTAACCTAATTCCCTCCATCCCATTACTTCAGGATTTACAACACACAACCTCCCCTGAAAATGGTTTCTGGTAAATTCTTTGAAAGCTCTTCTGGTCCTCACATCATCCGTCAGGGTCAGCCACGCATTAATGGCAAAGCATTTACGCGCCAGGTAACTCGTTCCCCAGCAAGTGAGTTTGCTTATGCTTTTTAAATTCAGGAAGCAATTAATAGTTGCCACAAAGGCAACGTGCTTGTCTTGGGTGAGGGCCATAAAGCCCTGATTTGCCTTGGGGAATTCCGATGCCTCCGTCTCCACAGGCACCTTCCACAAGCGTGGTGGTTGCAAGGTGAATTGTAATGTTTAGCACCTGATGCTTGGAAATCTTCATGAACCCACTAACCTCAAGAGCTGCGACTGCAGCTTCCTGAGCCAGCTCAAGGTGACTATTTCAAGAAACAGCAGGGCCAAAATCAAAAAGTCAAATAAACACAAGACCTGGGCACCTTCCAGCTTTCCCAGAGCCAGAGAGCTAGAAGAGCTGTCTGTCAGTGAAGGCAGAGGAGGACTCCATTGAATCTCTTGACTCTGGGACTTGCAGCTTTAAAAACCAAAAAGCCATAGATAATGCTGTGGATGAAGCCAGGCTCCCAAGCAGAATTTGTGGATCTGACGAGGCATCCCGTAGAAAGGTAGAAAACCCTAGTCCTGGAGCTCAGCATCCTCTGCTCACGCTGAAAACCCAGTCCCTGGAGCCCAGCATCCTCCACTCATCCCAAAAAACCCAAACCCTAGAGCACAGCATTCACCACTCATGCTAAACAACTGCAGCACCTGGAAAGTGGAGGCAGGAGCACCCACCCCATGGTGCTTCCTCCTTCCTGACCAGCACAGATGTCTTTCAGGGAGAGAGGATCCACTCACTGCCTCCCACTAAAAGCATCAGCCAGCTGCAGAGCTCCCCAGGTTTTAGGAGACGAGCTCCCTTTCCACACTGGCCCCCTCGCAGCTATCAGAAAGCAATGATTTCCAGGCTCACCCCTCTGCACTAGACTTCAACCAGCTGCAGACAGGCCCATGCATATCCTCTTCCTAATCCTTCATGCACAATCCCTAGACAGTCCCTGGCTTTTATTATTTTCTGGCAGGAGAGAGCACCACGTTAACCCCCATGTGCAGGCTGCAGCCTGAGCATCTCTCAGCACATCCCAACTTGGGTCCAAATTATAAATGAAACGTTCATGTAACAAGAGAACTGGCAAAGGCCAATTGCCCATTAATATTCTAAACCTTTAATTCTTATTTAACGATCTGTCCAAGCAGTCCCTTCTAATTGCTTGATACAGTGATGGGCCTAAACCAATTTTTTTATTGATAAAGCTCATGGGAAACTCTTCCCATGGGAATGGCTGTGCTTTCCTGTGGGGGGTTGAAAGACAAGGGACAGAGCAGGCAGCAACACCACTGGGTATCCACCCAGACAGGACTCTGCACTCTCACCTCTGCCAGCACACCCTTCCCTACTCAGCAGTTCCTTTGGCTTCAGGGATACAAGATAAATTCCCTTACTGGGACATGTTTTAAGGCCCGGTGAGTGAGGGAATATTGTCTGCATGTACACTGCAAGGTCCTGTCCTTGGCACAAAGCTGTAAAAGGCTCAGGGAATGGAGCCACACCTGCACGGGTTCTGGCTAAGGGCAGCTCTTTCCAGATGTGGGGACAGCGTGTTGATGGCACATGAGACACAAGCAGGGTTTGCATCCCAGGAGCACACCCTGCAATGGGAGATCCTGAGATGTGGTCTGCAGCCTCACTGGATGGGAGCTTGAGTTCCTGGGGCGCCAGAGGCTTTACCCTGTGAGGGAGCAGAGCCCGGTGAGAGGCCCAAGAGCCAGGAGAGGCTGCAGGCAGGAGCTGCCCCTCTGGCCCCAAGCTCAGCACTGACCTTGAAATGCAGGGCGGGCGGCTGCCATCGCTGGCATCATATGATCTGTTACAAAAGACGACGGGCTCGACTTAGAGGTTACACACTGCAGGACAAATTTAACACCCGAGAGCGTTCCCAATCCCACTGGAAGAATTCCTGGCAGGGGCTCAGTAATCGCCCACTACTGTAAGTGGCCAAGTGCCATCACATTGGTTTGGCTCCAGACACACAAGGAGGACCTTGTTCCTTACTTCTGATGGGAGAGAGGGTTCAGCTGATGGATGACACCACACAAGATGATGAATCCCCCAGGGGCAGGTGGGCCTTGAACCAGAGAGCAAAGAGAATCTGGAAAAGATGCTGTTTCCAAATGCCTTCACTCGTTTGAGAAGGTATTTAAGGGCTCCAATTACAAACGTGCATTGAAGGCAGTCTGCCTATGCCTCTCTCTCCATGAAGAGATCCTTGAGGAGAATGATGGGAACATCATCATTCAGAAGAGCAAGCAAATGGAATGAAGGCATCCTCAAAGGATGCCCAGTCCATAGAGGCCAATGGCTGGGGGCTTCCTGACCCAAGTATGAGAATGAAAGGCTCAACACCAGGAGAAATTGTCCCTTCTGCCATCCTACCAGCTGTGCACAAGCTCTTCCAGAGCCACGCTGGCTGTTTTCAGAGGTGGAGTAGGCAGATACTACTCTGAAGCAGAGCTGGGGAACAGCACAGGGCAGGCAGGGCGGGAGAGCCTCTCCCAGCAGCAGATCTGGTCACAGCTCAGCAGTGAGCCAGACCATGCCGCTCCCTCCTCCTCCTCTCCTCCTTCCCTTTCCTTTCGACTGGCCCCATCCCTGCATTTCTGGAGCGGCAAGAGTCAGCTCTGCCGATGCTGCTGAAGGGCCCTGAGCCAACTCCAGCTATAACCTCAGGATAAAAACATCAGCTCTGAAACACAGCAACGGGAAAAACAGACAGGCAGCCACGTGTGCGCACATGAGCACTCCTGTAATCAGGAGAGCTCCCACTTTAGCAGCGAGGTTTGCAATAACCAGCAATTCGGACTCGGATTCCAGGGAAGAGGGATGCTGGGTTTGGTTAGGGTGGGCTCACAGTGGGCGGGATGGATGGTGTTCCCTTCCAGCCCCTGTGAACACAAACCCAGGACCTGCTGCTCCGGTCCCAGTTTGCCCTCAAGCCTAGAGCAGCACCCAGGCCAGCGTGAGTGCTGCTGTGACAGGCAGGTGAGGACACTCCGAGCAGGACCGTGTCAGGTCAGGCTGCAGGTGCCTCCCAGCACCCCACAACAAGGAAAGACCCAGCTGGGAGCATCACTGTGGAGGCGACAGAGCCGGGTCAGACCAGTGACAAGACGACAGAAAACGTCGTCAGGCCAGCAGTTATTTTTATCTGCAAGGACCAACACTTAATACTCTCCTATCTCCCACAAAATGTCACTTGAGCTCCAGCAGAAAGTTTACACCGCTCGTAGACAAGGGCTGAAACCTGAGCACGTAATCCCTGCTCCAGTCAGAAGTTTTAGTGGGATTGGCAGCGTCTGGACAGGGGAAGCTGAGGAAAACCCCTTTCCCCTGAGAAATGAGGGCTGGGGCAGAGGAGAAACAGGACAAGAAGGTCTCCTCTCCTGGTACCATGCTGCTCTACAGTCACCCACCACATCTGCAGGACACAAGAGACTCTGTGAGCCCTGGAGCTACACTGTGGCCTCCTCACTAGCTCAACCACACTTTAGCTACCCTTAGAGAGTCTTCAGCAGAAGGGACAACGGGGAAAGCAAGGCATTCGCCACCCCACTCATGAAATGCCATAGCCCCCAGGGAGATGAAGGGCTGGGAGGAGAAGGGTGGGTTGGTCAGAGCCCATAGGAGGTTTTGCAGAAGGTCAGGAGCAGGACACCTCATCAAGATATCGCTGCCCACCCCTCTTGGCAATTCCCCTCTCTCCACCAAGCAGGTCTAATTTCTTCAAACACTTCCTCCACTCCGCTCCCACCTCCTTCCTCTCTCACACCGAAGCCCAGACCCAGACACACCTGGGGTGTGAGGAAAGGAGGCTTTCCTCACTTAATAAAGTCAAGGTAGAGCAATGCTGTTATTAACAGGAGCCTGGCCCCCCTCCCTGCCGACAGCAGGAATATTGCACCGGCAATCCCGTGGGAGCACCCGGCGCTGCCCTGACAGCAGATGCAATAACGCAGCCCCGAAGCTGCCCTTTCATATTGCAGGGAGTGTAAACGACAGGGGGTCCTCTCCCAAGTCCCCCCTTACATCACAAGCAGTGGGATGGATGGATGGATACCTCCTCCCTGCTCAGGCATGGGATAGCTGGGATTTGGGACAGCATACTCCAGAGGGCTCTTCCCAGTGGGGCATAAGAGCAGGGGGCAAAGAGCTCCAGGCTGGGACTGTGGCATGATAAAACACGTTGTGGCACAGGTGTGTCCAGAAAATCAGGGTACCATGTTAAGGGCTCCCATAGAAACTCACAGGAGGTGGATTTTAGCAGGGATCAAAGGCACAAGCTCACACGTGCCTTGGAGCTGCCCCTCAGCTGCCCCCAGGAGGTTTTTTTCACATCACACTGTCTTTTTTTTTTTTAAATTAAAAAGACTGGACAAGGCAGACAGGATGGAGGTACAGGCAAGGAGAGGACCCAGCAGAGGACAGGGCTGGGCGAGCCCCAGTGGGCTCTGCAGCCCACGGGAATGCTGTGGGATGCCAAGGAAAGGGGGATGGCCATGTCTTCCCAGCAGGACACACAGCAATTCAGCACAAGTAGATAATAGGTATTGACAACGAAAACCAGCTTCACGAGCCCCAGAAATCTTCTCTTACAGCAAGGAGTGGGGTAAAAACCTTGGGGAATATCCTGGAGAGGCAAAGCTCACATTCCTGAGATGGCCAAGAAGTGATCACATCCATCCCCCTCCATCTCCCATTTCTAAGAGCCATTTCTGAAGCATCACCAGCCAAGAAACTTTGGTTCATTGGACATGGTTAAAGGGAAAAACGCACGCAAAAAACCTTATAGTTGAAACTTAAATGATCTCTACAAACATCTTGCATATTTTCAAGAACACTAAGGAAATTCACTTTTTCCCCCCCCCATTTTTTGGGCTTAAAAAAATGCCTCAAGGGAAAAAGTTATTTAGAACTACTTAGGAAACACAAAGGATAAAAAGCCTGTAATTATTTCTCTGCCAAGGGCTTGTCAGTTTGAAAATCCCCGCTCTTGAACCACTAATCCTTATGGAAAAAAAAATGCAGCTTCGGCAAGATGCATTGCTGGTTGACTTTTGCTGCACTTTTCCAGCACGGAGGCACTGAAGTGAAAGGCACAGATTTGGGTGTCATTTCATTAGCGCCTTTCACCCACAACGTGCCCGAGACATGTCCTTGGCTGACTAGGGAGACCTGCAAAGCACCACCCCAAGGCTGCTCTGCCTGAGAATGGTGCTCTGCAGGCATCAGGCTGGGGAGGGAAGGACCAGGGCTGACGCTTGGAGGCAGAAGTGCCAAAACAGGCTAAAATAAATCAGTTCAAGGTGGGGGTATGCTTACTTTAAAAGCCAAGGATTCAGGGAGTTCCTAGGATTTTTCTGTTATGTGGTTGGAAATAGCATAAAGACATTATTGGCAGGGAAACTGCACTTCCTCTGGAGGATGGGGATGGGCCATCCCAGCAGAGCTGGGTGGATTTGGGCCTCTGGTTTAGCAGCCAGATTCATCACTTCACACCCTCCTGCCTCGATAAGGATGGGTGGCATCAGTGCCTCCGAACCTCGCTGGCCATGAGAAACAATGCCATGGAGGGAGTTGTGTCCCACCCTGGCATCCCTCCCCAGCCTGGAGCAACTCTGAGGGGCACTGCGAGAAGAGAGTCACATCAGACAGAGCGGGTGAGCCACTTGGATCTGGCTGCACCCCAGACCCATCCACCAGCACTGCCTGGGTTTGGAGCTGCACAGCAGAAGGCATCTGTCACACAGGCATTTGGCCCAGCAGGGACCAGAAAAGTTTGTCCCTGTCATGGGCAGTTTTCCCCCTGCCAAGGATAAACGCCTCTCCTAGAACTACATTTCCCATGCAGGGCCCTTCAACCCATCTTCACCCATCTCTGATGTCTTCTTTCATTACTTTCTGCTAATCCATCTCCATAACAGCACCTCCCATCAACATGCGTTTAATGTCCTTGAGGTAATACATGCAGGAAGCCTCTCCTCCTTTCTGGTTAACTCTCCTTCCTAGGGCCAGAGCTGAAACAAGCTCAGACGCAAGAGCCCAACCTACAAGACTTTAAGCTTCATTAAACTTTTAAGTCAGTCCGCTGAGGTTGCTCTCTCAGCCTTTCATAATTACAGACGCAGAAGGAAGGAGCAGCATTCACCCAAGCAGGCATCAAGGAGATTCAAACACTTAATGGCCTTCCTAACCAAGCTCCCACATCCACGTCTCTGTTTAAAAGGATCTGCTCGATAGCACTCCTGTGAGCTGCCGGGCAGCAGAGATGGTGAGATATATATAATTCAGGATTTCAGTTCCCCACAACCAACCCAGCTGGTCACACGTTTGGCTCAAGATTAATGAGCCTGAGCTACCCCGCCACTCCAGAGCCCACAGGCACCCAAGCCAAAAGGATGGCTGGGTTCAGGGACACTCTTCAGGTGACAAACATCTTGCTCTCCCTGCAGCCAAGACCTGGAGTTCATAATCACTGTGCAATTCAGACCTTGGCTTGGCTGAATCCTGTGCTCCAGAGGAGCCTCTTCCTCCCCTTTAGGAGCCTACAGAAAGTGGTCTGTAGGAGAAGAGGAGACTGTCATCCCCTTCTCAGCACTAGGGCTGGGTTGGGGCTGGGGTCCTGCACACCCAACAAACACACACAGCACAGCTGCCACTCCCTCCTCTCCTGTTGACTGGACAGTCTTCTCCAAGACCAGAAATGAAAAAGATGCCTCAGAACTGTGTTGCAGGCCAGTTCCAAATCAGCATAAACACAGATGTCACTGAGCAAGAGTACTGGGTTTGTGCCTTGAAAAATGCTCACCTCTGCTACCAAGCACCCATGAATTTGTTCGTCAAAATCACCCCCGTGGAGGCAACTGCAAACACGTGTCATTCCCTTTCTCCTGCTTAGATAAATCACTGCAGAGGTTAGCAAGCTTTTGCATAGCTAAGATGCAATTTTTCAGGAATAAAGACTTAACAGGGCCAGCAAATGCCAGGCAGAAACTTTGACAACAAAAGCATCCCTATGATTTTACAATGGCAGAGGTTGGAGGCAAGAAATGACAACACTGACTCTCTCAAATGAAAAAGCTGTTGCAGCTGAGAACTCCCTTCAGGTCCCTTAACCTATTTCTCTCTTTTCCAAATTTTTCCTGCCAAAAGCTTCCCTGAGCTTTCAACAGCAAAGAGAAAATTCCCACCTCCCTCTTCCTGCTTAGCCACCTTGGGCGATGCTATACAGCGAAAAATCAACTTAAAACAGGGCCCCACTGGCCTCGGGCAGGGAAGAAGTTGTCCTCAGTACACACAGACTCCAGGTTCACCCATGGAGCTCTGAAGCACAAAATCAGAGGAGAGGATGCACCTCCCAAAGAGATCAATCACAGCCAAACAGCGATTCTCAGGGAATTGCTCTTGCCTCTTGTGTTTTTAAGACCCCACTTTGCTCCCTCGCAGGGCAGGGAACCTTGCCCAGAGGGATTTCGGGGGCTCTCCACCCCACTGAGCTGGTGGTTGTCATTCCAGAGGAACAGACGTACCGGGGAGGGAGATTTTGTACGGTGCCGGCGGGGGCGGAGGACAATGGGCTGAGGAGCGATGGTCGCGTGAAAAGGGATTTGTTCCGCTGTCAAGGACAGCGTTAGGAAATGAAGCCCACGAGGGAAGGAGAGGGGTAGGGAGCGGCAAGAGACAATGTATGGACAACAGTGACAGGGAGACAGCTGGGAAGGATCAATGCCGAGCCCTGATGGGCTTGCAAAGCACGAGTACCAGCCAAGGAAAGCTCTTCCAGCATCCTCTGCCCTTTCAGGCATTTGCCCCAAGGAAGAGCAGGATGCCTCCATGCAGGGTGAACCTTAATCTGTGGCCACAGAGCCACAGTGACCCTCGGACAAGGATAAGCATCCCTGCCTTCTGGGATGTGCTGGGATACAGAGAAGAGCGGTTCTCCTACTGATTTGTGCCTTCTCCTATCGATCCGTACCTTAATCATGTCGACCCGTGCCTGGGAGAAGCTGGAATCTCTGTAACACAAGCTCTCAATCACCTCTGGTCAAAGGTAGCCCAAGGTGGAAAACACAAGGCAAGCACGACATAAAGATTAGGCAAATCTGGAAAGAGACTTAGAATTCATATCCACCATTCAAACTCATCCAGCAAGATTCTTAAAGCACTTAGGACGAGGAAAGAAGCCTATTTTAGTTAAATACATATTTCCAGCTGCATTTCATGGGTGAAGGTGCCAAGTCTCAGCTCTTTCTCCTGCATGCAACCACAGTCCATTGTACCCAGACCAGGCACCAGTGTAGGAGACCTGAACCCAAAACAGAATCCTATTCATGGGCATGCAAAATGCTCTGCTGAAAACAGGTAAGTGCGTGCAAGGACGTAGTGCATTGGAAGAAAATAGATTGTTTGCACTGAACATGACGTGATTTCACCCCTGTGCTGAGAAAAACACACATCATCCTCCTGAAAACTCCAACCTTTGTGGGACAAACCCCTATTTCCAGATAGCCAGTCTACAAAACGTGATCCTGAAGGATCCCTGACAAGCTGAAGAAATTGGTCTTTTGTTAATAAGACCCCAGTAAGACAGATAAGCAAGAAGACGGAGCCACCTGATAGAAAACACCCCAAATAAATGGAGCAGGGTGCCACCAGCCCGACACTTTGTCCTTGCTGCTCACACAGTCCCAGCACAGCAGCACTCAGCCTGCCCCACATCTTTTGCAAAAGCTTTGGCCTCTGGCTGTCCGTAAATATTTGGGGTGGGAAGCCAGGGATTACAGAACCCCTCTCCTGGGTAACCAAGGTTTGATGAACTTAAAAAAAAAACCACAAAAACAAACACGAAACCTCAAACAGAGCTGCCATGAGATGCCTGTCGGTTTCACAGAGACACGCGAGACAACCCGGGTGCATCCTTTGCCTCTGAGGACCAACAACCCCAGCAGAGAAGATAACCAGGGACCAGCTGCCTTCTTTCTGCCTAGGCAGGTTAAAAGTATTGAGGAACAAAACTGAAGTCCCAGGCCAGTGTCACGGTGGCTGCAGGCTGTCACACATGTCTGTGCAGGGTTTGTTATTTCAGTGAGCATCGCTAGTCCCCCTCACCTCTACCATTCTGAAATCTCAAAAAAATACTCAGAAATTCAAATTTCTCATCAAAACATATTTATGAAAAAAAAAAAAATAAAAATTGGTCAACCCCAGTATTTCACCTTAGTAAAATCCAAATATTTTCTCCCTGCTTTAAATCTGTTCTTCACTACTGTTACAGAGGAGATGCTTGATTAAATTGCAGGTCCCCCAGACCAGTCCCCCTCTCCCCAATTCACATTTGCATCTGCAGAGGGCACGAGCCAGAGACAAAACAGCACAAAGGGACAAAGGGCATCTTGAGAAGAAAAACACCCAGGATGCTTCTCTCATTCCCACCTCCCTCCATCTTGGCTGCAGCCTCCTCTTCCTCCGACATCCCCCAGCACTGAGGCGTGCCGAGTACCCCCCTTGGCGTACACCACAGCATTCACCAGAAGTGGGGAACAATGGATCCAGATCCAAATCTGATCCAAACCATTGGGTTTTTCCCCTCCTCCGCCAGAAGCAGCACTTGCACAGTCACGAGCAGTAGAGACCAACCCTCACACTGCCAAGTCCCCCTTTTTCTCACTCCAAGGCAGAGGGTGCTTTGGGGTGCCCCCAGCCACACCTGGGGTGCGTGTGCAGGATCAGCACCAGAAACTGCAGGTTTGGGTACATTAAGGCCACCCCAGTGGGGCCAGTGGGGATGGGGGCAGCTGGTGGAGATCTGGCTCCCCATCAGCACATGCAGCCACTGGCAAATCCCACCCGCACGCTGAGCAGCCCTCAACACAGCTCACACCCAAGACCTCTCCTAAATCAGCTGGGGGCGACCACACCACCAGCCCCAGAGCCTGCTGGAAAGGTCCCCGAGGAAGCACCGAGCAAGGAACCAAACCATAGGCTCCCTGAAATCCCCGGCTCGGCAAATCCCTCCCTGCGCCTGGCGGCTGCGAGCAGGTGAAGAACCGGCGAGGCGAGGGCTGGCGAGTCGGGGCAGGAGAGGACCCCAGCTGTCTCTCCAGCTGGTGGAGACAAAATTCTCATCTAAATGAAACAAACCCCTCTTTCTTCCCCAGACGAGTTCTTTTCAGTGCCTTAGCAGGACTGCAAAAATTTGAATCTCCACCAGCTCCACGTGCCCCGTCAGGGTGCTTTTTCCCTCCATGGGGTGGGGAGAGAAAGAAAAAAAGAAAAAGGGTGAAAAAAACCCGCATAGTAGGTCCAAAATAAGATGGCAGAAACCATGAAGAGTCCAAAGGATACTTAGGTTGTGGCTCTGATGGCACTGACCAGCAGTCTCCAGGGTCCCATTGCCAATGAGCAGGAGAAAGGGTGACCCCAAAGCCACCCCAGTCCCCACCATGGAGGGACAGATGACAGGTATATTCGACTGCCTCGCTCCCAATCTGCCAAGCATCACTCCCTTCCAGGCCTTTCTATGAAACGTTAATTGTAAGACACAAATCTAATTAAGGGCAGAGAGAAGGGGCAAGACGCCAAATCACTTCTCCACTCCCTTTGGAAAGGGGGAGCCCCATGAGCGGGAGGACAGGGGTTGATGGAGACAGAGGCAAGGTGTATTTTGCTTGCCTGGCATTTCCAGCATGGATCCCACAGCGGCCTCCATAACGCCCCTCTCGTCGCTGCATCCCGCTGCTTCCCTGCTTTCCCAGCCCCCACTGGCACAACAAGGCCACTTAATAATCAAAAACAAAAGGAGCAGCGCCTGCCCCAGCCCGGCGGTACCAACCATTGCACCCCTGGTGGGGATGAGGCCAAATTCGGCTGCCCCACGGCCACGCTCATCCCAGCCCACAAAAAGAGTCTGCACGTTTCCTCCCAGAGCTGTGGGCGAGGACACAGAGGTGCTTGCTACAGGAGATGAGATGCTAGGTGGGGATGGAGAGCAGGCAAGAAGCAAGGGAAGCGCTACAATAAAAGGCTGATGGATGGGAAGAGAACGACCAGAAACAGGAGTGTTGTGCCACAGAGTTGGCATGTGCTCTGCTACCCCATCCAGACCAGGCTGACTGCTCCCAGTGCCTGGCCAGCTGGAGAAACCCAAGTTAGCATCATCCTCTCCACAGGATGCCCCGCAAGAAGGGAAAAGGGCCTACTGTTGCACTGTAGTCAGGCTGCCTCATAGCTCTCTGGAGGGACAGTTCTCTCCCCTCAGTCACAAAAAGCACAGAAAGTCCCACTTCTCCAGGCGAGCGAAGGCAAAGAACCGCAAATCACCAGAACAAACCCACCAGACCATAGCAACCCTCCAGCTGGTGGGACCAGGCTGTGCTAAAGTGTTCAGCATCACCTTCTTCATCCAATCCGTTGGGGATTATCCCCCTCACAGCCCTTCCGGGCTGGGAAAGCAGCGCCAAGGTTTGCAGCTAATTGCGCAATTACATTCATTACCCACGTTAAGATAAACAGCCACCATGCTCCAAACCTCTTCCCCCTCTCTCCTCTGCAGCAGCAGCTGCCAGAGGAGCCTCCAGTGGGTGAGGGAAGGCTGCGCTGCCCCAAGCTGGAAGATCCATCCACAGCCCTGCAGGACCACGCTGCCAGGGATTCAGGCTCGTGCCCCACACAAAGATGCTGGGTGTGATTTTAAAACCCAACACCAACGGGTTTCTTTGCTCTCATGTTCTTTGTGTGCACATTCAGAGGGTGGACGGATTTTGTTTTTTTGCTTTACAACCGGATGCGACTCCTCGTTTTATTTCACGGAGGAGGAGGTGGAGGCACCCACGCGACCCCACGACTCCGGGAGCAGGGGATTTCGGAGCCAAGCGAGGAGAGCTTTGCAGTGAGGGCACAGAAGCTGGCAACAGCACAGAGCCATCAAGCCGTGCGAAGACAGGGCGAGCATCACACAACTGCCTCCCTCGGCCGGGGAGCCCGGCATGGCAGTGGCAGCTCAGGGGTTGCAGCCGCCCCTCCACTGCTGGCGCCCACATGCCAGGCCTGCTCCGAGATGTGCTGGCCATCTGCTCCTGCCAGCCGGGGCTGGGGCCGGGGCTCTGCGCCGTGGCTGGGGACGTGCCAAGCCGTCCCGCCGTTGCCACGCTCCCCAGCTGCGCCCCCCGTCACGACCGCACCGCTGTCAGTGCTCCCGGCCCCCAGAACTCAACTTTTACACACACCATCACCTGCACTGGGGATGCCCCCGTGGCTCCAGGTCTTCCCCACTGCTCTGGTTTGGCCCATGCAAACCCACTGCGAAACACTGCCCGGCAAGCAGGGCTCGGCCATTCCTATCCTCACGCAGATTTGAAGGCTCTGAAGTGGTCCCACTCTTCCCGTTGCTTCCAGCACTCCTCCCCACTTGTGGCCAGGGTTAATACTGCCCCTCAAATCTACCACCACAAAAGCCCATTCCCCTGACCGCCACCACAGGGGCCCCATGGCTGGGGCGTGTCCCCAGGGCCACTTTGCAGCCAGGGAGCCGGCCAGGGCGAAGCCTGAACCTTGTCATAGTTGAGAGTTATCAGGTTTGGACAAGCGCCGGGGGCTGCTGCGGGATTCGGGATGTTCTGTAACAAACGTCCTCTGCCCCAAATAGATGCTGTCCCAGGGGCACAGGCTTGAGCCGTCCCTCTCCAGGAGTCCTCCCTGCCAGCACGGGGGAAACTGCTCCCAGAGTGACCCCCAACTCCCCAAGTTCCTGGTCAGCATTGCTATCCAAACTGCCCATGGGTCCTGAGCTGCAGCACGACAAATCTATGCTGGCCTGGCATCCTCGGTCTTTAATCCATCCCTCTCCAAGTCCTCTCTCAAGGTCTTCCTCTTTATGAAAGACAAAGAAATGTGAAACATGTGTTTTAACAAATTATTCCTCAATTTCTAGAGTCCAGCAAGTCAGATGCTCGCTTAAATCCGTCTGTAACACTTTCCATGGGTGTATTTATAACTAAAGGCATAACTCTGCCGTCTCATGCTCTGTCATTAACCCTCTGCAGCCTTGTTATAACCCGAGCTCAAACAGAGAGCCAAGAAACATGTTGGAAAATACCGCACCTACTCATCTCTGGCAAAACACCCCGACAGTCACCGTCTGAAAGAGAAATCCCTTCTTTCAATTTAAAACCAAACCAAACCAAAACCAAACCAATCCCAAAACACCAACACCACAACGCTGGCAGGTTGGGATTCCGACCGCTTCACCGACACCCCCAGCAGTGGCATTTCACAGAGAGACACCCCAGCCCTCCCACACGGCCGTGCCGAAGGAGAGGCCTCCAGAGCCCGGCCACGCCGCTGCCGCAGGGAGGACCGGCCGCTCGACACGTCGCGCTGCACAAGGAGTGTCAGTCACTTGTGATAATTAACCAGCTATCGGCTCGAGATAATGAGCTCAGCCTGAGAGCAGCAGCTCTTGCTCTGCGTGTTTCACACGGAAACCCCCACTATCGGCATCGGCACGGCGGCCGAAGCAGGCACGGAGCTCCCGCACCTGGGAAAATGCTCAGCCCTAAGACAGGACGGGGAGTTTGGGCAAAGAAAGAATGGTTTTTGTTAAATACAGAATAGCATGTAAAGCTCAGCAGAGCCCAAAAGGGAGCAGTTCTTTGGGACTCTGCTCCGCATCCTTGCCATCACCAGGTAAGGAGTCGCAGCGCCGGCACAGCGGAGAACACTGCCATGGGGACGGAAGAAAAAGGGACACAGACCTGCAGTCCCATGCCAAAAAAATGAAATAAACTTAAATTCAAGGGGACGACAACACGATAGCAAGGGACAGGTGGGTGCAGGAGGGGAACAGGCCAGCGGCAGTTCAGGGCTAAAATCATCACACCTCAGGGAAACTGTCTGTCAGAGAGCCTGCTCCCCAACTCAAGCAAAAGTCACCCACCCAAACACAACTGGGAAATAACCAGGATAAACGGTGCCACCACTGGAGCATAGGAATAATTTGTGACATTTTTTTTCCCCCAGCAGTCCGTCCGAACAGTGAGATGGGCACAGCAAGAAGCCAACTGCGGCAGTGATTTCTTTCACAGCCAAAAGATATCAGAGGAGGGTTTCAGGCTGGAGCCACTTCCAGAGTTCGGAAGCTGCAGATTAAAATCCACACATGCTCCAAGCTGGAAAGGCATTTCTGGGTAATATTCACCCCAATTTCCCCCTGATGCTCCGAACAGAAACACCGATAAAGCAGAAAATGAGAATTAAATTGTGCTGGACGCGGATGGGAACTAGTAGCCAAATTTCTACAGACAAACAAGCAGCGCGCCCAATTTCAACAAATTTTTGCCTACCAAAAACCCACCCCGTAACACAGCTCTGCCCTTTCCACTCTCGCAGCAGCTAATTCTTCCGCTCTTTCGTAAACATTCGAAAACAAGGTCACGCGCACAAATTCTGCTTTCAATTTGCCTTGTATCCATAGTGATTAAACTCAGACCCACAATACGGGACTTAAAGGAGGAAAAAAACCCAAAAAAAAACAACTTTAAAAAGGCCTGGAGCCAGCCTAGCCCCTGGCACGCTCGCCAGCTCGCCGAAGGCCGCGGACGAGAGCATCGCCGATGACTGTTTTCTCATGTAACAGTGACATGGGAATTAAATCCTCGGGGCTCCAGCAGCCCTGCTATCACCATAGTGAGGGATCCAGCCCCTCACCTACACCCTCCTCAAGGAACAACCAGCCCGGAGGCAACAAAAATTTAACAGCTGCAAAACTGAGTCAGGGAGTGGGGTCCAGAAAGGACGGCAGGAGTGGGATGAGCAGGAAAAAATGAAAGCAGCTGCAGGAGAGGAAAGACTCAGCAGTCTTCTTCTCCCCATTCCCGCTGGAATGGTTTTTCTTTAAAAAAAGAAAAATAAATTTTCCTCACTGTTTTTCCCTCCATCCCCACACTTGCCAAAGCGGGAGCGTTGGGGCTGGAAGCTTTAACCACCTACATCCAAATTTCTTCTCCGTCATAGAGCCGGGTGCAGGCAAAGCTTCTGGGTGACAGTCAACACTCCAAATTCATCAGGGCCTTCCCTGGTCCCCACCGAGTGCCTCAGTTTCCCCATCTGACCTGGGGGGGGACAATAGCATTTCCCTGCCTGTGAGGATATTAGGAAAATAGCCTTGTCCAGGTCAGGGAGGATATAACATTTTTTCTCTAGATGCTCAGCATGAAAATAAAGACAGAGGAGACGGGGAAACACTTGGCCCTGTCCCTGTGCAGACCTTGGGGGTTACCATAGGTCTCACAGGCTCCTGACAAAATGTTCCTCAACTCCCAAAGCACAACCTGAGCACAACAGAACACCTCGAAAAAGGGGAGAACCAGGGGGCAACAAGACTGCGGGAGAGAAGCACAACTCGGCGTGCAGCACAGTAAGGGCTGACACCTCTTGGGACATACAGGGCCAGGGAAGCGGGGAGCAGCTGTGGGACAGCAGTCCCCCACCACTGTCAGCAGGGCACTGGGTCTTCGCAGGCAGTGGGAGCAGAGCGAGGGGGGCTCTCCCGGGGCACAGGGACACTTACTTCTCGTAGTCCAGCTTGCAGTAGAGCTTCTTGTCGCGGTAGAAGCAGGTGGTCTGCAGGGGCTCCTTGCAGGACGCGCACTGGACGCACTGTTCGTGCCACAGGCTGTCGTTCAGGCGCAGCAAGAACCGGTCCGAAATCACTCGCTGACACCCTTCACACACCGACTTGGGGGTCGCGGCTCTGCCTGCGGGGAAGGACCCGCGGGTTGCGATGGGTCGGAGGGAAAGGCGGCCGAGGACACGGGCTGGGCGAGGAATGGATGGGGGGGGTCCCGCGGCTTTCGCTTTCCCCGCACAGGCTGGTGGGTGGCAGGGGGACGGGGGAGTGTGGGGAGCTGCTGCGGGATCCAGGGGAGACCTGTGCCTTAGGGGAGCCCCGAGGGGGGCACGCCGCCCCTAATTTCGTTCCTCTCGGAAAGGCGGCAGCGGCGCCGCAGCTCAGAGGGAGGGCGATTGTTTGAAACCGACAGCAAAACGAAGATAAAAATAAAAAGTAACATATTTACTGTTAGATATGAAGAAAAGGCCTCCGTTACACGGGGGTCAAGGGGACACACCGTTTAATGTCATCGCGGAACGAGCGGGGCGCGGGGAAGGCGGGCGCCGGGAGCACCGCCCGGGCGAAGGCAGCGGATCGGCGCCGGGCAGGGCTGCGGGCAGGAATGAGCCGGAGAAAGCTGCTCCCGGACCCCCCCGGACCCCCACGCCCATCGCTCGGCCGTGCCCCGCCCTAGGGGGTTCCCCGGGAGGGCGAGCGGGGTGCCGCGACTTACCCAGCAGGGAGGAGAAGGGGGCCGCGGGGTCCAGGGCGCTCTGCAAACTCTCCTCCATCTTCAGCCCGTCCAGCATGGTGGGGAGCCGAGCCGGGCCGGGCGAGGGGCCGCCGCGCCCGCCTGCCAACACAGCCCGGACACACGGCGCTCAGCCCGGCCGCCGGACCCGCCGCCCCCGGCCGGGGCTCCCCCGCCCCGGCTGCCCGCCCGCTCCCCGGCGCTCCCTCCTCCCTGCCCGGACGGAGAACCCCCCGGGCCCCCCAGCTCCGCGGTGCAGCCGCTGCCCCGGGCGGGACCGCAGAGTCCCCGCCGCCCCGACGTGGGGGGCGACCGGCCCCGGCCCCCCCGCGGCCGCGGGGCGTGAAGATGCGGGGCTGCCGTCGGCGGGGCTCGGCCGCTTACCTGGGGCGGCCCGGGCGGTGCCTTCCTGCGGGGAGCCGGCGGGAGAGGCGGCCGCGGCTCCTGGGGGGGTCTTGCGGGTCGCCGGGTTGTGCCGTGTCCCCCCGCCTCCCCGCCGGGGCTGCCCGGGGTGCGCAGCGAGCCGCGGCGCCCTGGACGGCTCCGGAACGGAGCTCACCAACCTGCGGGGAAGCGCCCGTCCGACTGCTGCCAAGGCACATTTCCTGGAGCTGATACCTCCCTGCCCGACCCCCACCCCCTGCCCTCCCCTCCCCACCCCACCCCACTCCACTCGAAATAAGTTTCCTCCCCGCTCTCCTGCCTGGCTGCAGGCACCGGCCCCGCCACGCCTCGAGGGGCCGGCGGCCCTTCCCGGCTTCGGGAGGTACGGCCCAGCCGCCCCGGCTCCGCTCCCTGGCGTTTTTTCCTTCTTTTCTTTGAAAGCCAAAAAGACGGGGAAAAAAATAAAAAAAAAAAAGAAAAATAAAAAAAGAAAAAAGAAAAAGGTAGAGGGTGGTGCCCCACCACAGCGTCTTTCCCGGTAATGAAACGGGCTGGAATTAATTCCCCTTTCCAGCAGGAGAACAGGCCAGGAGTTTTTGGGGAAAGCCGGTCCCCTGCCCGGGGCGGTCTCCGGCGAGGATGCGCTCTCCCGCGCTGCGCATCGCCCCGGAGCGCTTAAGGGAAAGGAGTGCTGGGAGGAGGAAAAAACCGAAATAACAACAAAAAGCACAACCAAAAAAACCCAAAGCCGGAGAGCTGCCCCCGCAGGGCTCGTCGCTGGCGCCGAGCAGGGCTCGGTCCGCTCCGAGCGCCGGTACCGCAGGGGGAGGCGGCCCCGGGGAAGCGGCGATCCGGCTCCGCCAAAGCGCATCGCTTTCGGGGAGGGGAAACCCGCGGAGGAAAGATCCTGCCCGGCCGGGGAAGCTGAAACTTGGAGCCTTCCCGCAGTCCTGGCGCTTTCCTGTGCTGCCCGGCTCTCCCCTTCTCTCCTGCCTGGGGATATTCGCTGTTTTTCGGGGAGTTTCACGGCCCCGCAGACCGGAGCTGCCCGGGGCTGGGGCCGCGTACTTGCCGCTGCCGGAGCAGGCTGGGCCAGGGGCTGTGGCTTCCCAGGCACGGAGGAGAGCTGGGTCCCCCGTCTGCGGCTGGCGAGCTGGAACACGGCTGCAGAGCTGCGAGGGACCCGCTACAGGGTCGTGGATGGGAGGTTTTTAGGTGCCGCACCTCCTGTGTTCCCCGGTAAGCTTAGCACCAGGGGCAGGATCGTTCTCAGCCCCTCCGTGGGGCACCCTCGTCACCAAATGTTCCCCGCGCCCAGATGATGTAGGTGTTGCTGGGATCAAGTCACATCATTTGGGAATTCGTAGGAAGGAGAGAGGCCACAAGTTAACACTGGTACCTCATCACCCTGCCAAAATCCCATGGGAGAGGGAAACACGGTCCTGAGATAGCCCCATTGTATCCCAATACAATTACACTGGGAGCTTGGGCATGAGAGCATTGGTGCCATCACACAGATCAGCTCTGATCCCTCACATCCAGGAAAGCTGAGCTGCAGCTGGGAGGCAGTGGTCTCTGACCAAAGCCTCCGTCTTTGGCTCTCTGGAAGATCTCTGAGCACCTCCGGCCAAGTTTCTGGGTAGCCAGATCCATTGGAGCTACCTTGCCAAGACACCAGCCCAGCAAGGACTGCAGCATGACCAGGGGCTCTGAGCACTGCACGCTGTTCTTCCTGCCTGTGCAAACCAGCACAGCTTTCCCACCCCACCCCCAGAGCTGTGCAGGGCAGTAGTTTTGCCTTACACATGCAGGGAAGGTCAGCCGCCTGAGGTGGGAATACCATCCATCAGCACTGCTAAAAACTGGGCACCTTGCTTATAGACTCATACCACCTCCCCGATTTCCTCTGATCAGAGATGCAGGAGCAGCTGGGAGGGAAGTCGTTCCTCCCTAGATGTTGCCACCCCGTGGTGTTGTTCCTCCTTATCCTCTCCTGTGTGAGGAGGGGTCTGGAGACTGCCTTACCTTGGAGCTCTCGTGCACGGTTCCCAGCTGAGTCTGTGAAGGGTAAGGTTTGAGGGCTGAGCCAAGTGTGTAATACCAAGGAGGCTGTGGAAGAGTGTTGCTGCTCATGATTTACACATCCACCAGTTTCCACACAGGTCAGAGGTACTGGAGCCCTACTGGCCTAGTGCAAAGGATGGTCACTAGGTGAGCCAGTAAAATATGCAAGAAATACACTCCAAACCCCCTCACTCCCAAAGCACACCTTCACTACGGGCAATTGGCCCAAGAAAAGATGGGGGAGTATTTCAGGCAACTCACTGCAGCCTCTGAGGACGAGATTAGTTTACCCAGGGCTGAATTAGGTGCAGCAGCCCACATCAGCAGCTGAGGGGAATCAGACCAGAGGAGAAGCAGGACTAGGCTTTCTCCTTCTAGCTGTAGGGTCTGCAGGCAGCCAGGTGTTGCAAAATCTGGGTGGTTGGGGAAAACTGCATTAAACAGAAGCTGCCAACCAAATTAGCAAGGCCAGAGCATTGATAGAGGGGCTGCACATCTTCCCCAGCCATCACCCCACTGGGGCTGCCCAGCTGTCATGTTTTGTGCAGGTCCCCACTGTTCGCTGCTGGAAGGAGATCAGCAGCACTCAGCTCCCAGGGCAGGTATCCACAGTCACAGCAACTGACATGGCTCCAGACAGCAGCAGCCAGATCCCTCCTCCAACATCACCTTAACTCTGCCCAGTGAAGCAGATGCAGAACCACACCAGAGCAGGGAGGGCTGAACCCAGCAGCAGGCACACAGGAGACCAAGGCAGAAGGTGGCTATGAGCCACCTCCCTTAGGACAGGAGTCAGTGGGCCAGCTGGCCACATCATCCAGGTGCCCTTAATGCCTGAAGCCAGCTTGACCCAGAAGACAAACACCTACCCAGCACTGAAGTTATTCCTCCACTCACCTCACTCTCCTCTTGCCACCCTCACAGCCTTTTATAGGCATCAGCTGCTGCACACCCAGCTGGAGTGGCCAGCCTGGCAGAGAGGCAAGCCAGAAACCAGCCCACAGCCACAATGCTGTCAAATAGGTGATAAAACCTTCTCCTTTTTCCTGCTGAAATCCCCCAAGCCAAGCCTGTCTCAGGTAGAGTTAATTGCACAGAAGGCCTAGGGAGGGAGGTATGAAATGGCAGCCACTGGCCTTGCCTAGTTATAGGTTGGTTCTTGTGCACTAATGCTGATAAACATTTGAGGATTTGTTAGGGCTTCTCTATGTCGTGCTTTCCACCACTTGTACCTTGCCACGGAATAAAAGTGCTGCTTCCTACTGCCCTCATCAGCTCTGGGGAGCCCCATTCTCATCAGTGTAATTCCTGCTCTTCCTCTGACTCCCCGTGCCCTCTAGTGCTCCAGGAGGTACCAAGTCAGCACAGCCTCCCAGCTGGGCGTTTGATGGAACAGCAGAGACCTGGAGGGACGGAGAGGGGATGAGCAGAGAAACCAGGCAGCAAAGAGAGCATCTCAGAGGAGCTCAGATGTGATGGGGAAGGCAGCCCAGGGTCCAGTCCAGACAAGATGTCATGGAGGAAAGCCCAGTGGTGGTGCCACTCAGTTCAGAGTCACACCGTCGGTGTCTGAAAGTCATGTCAAGGCTATAGGACTCACCCTCAAATCACTAAATTCAGCAGGGAGCACAGAGCTGAACAGAACACAAACCAGCTCAATTTTTGTTTATTTGTTTTTTTATTCCCAGTCCAGAAGTGCTGTTGTTGGACTTCAGTAGAAACTGAAGCAGCCACTACAGAACCCAAAACAGGGCAGGAAAACACACCAACTTGATTCCTGGGTGAGAAACAAATCCAGCCTAGCACAAACAATGGAGTTGAAGGGGGTTTTCATTTCCCAAGGCCCTCATTGTAAATGTCCAAACCCACTATTTTTTGAAGCCACCTCCACGGAGCAATGCAGAACGAGCAGCTCAGAATTAATAAATTCTCTGACACATTTGGCCTGTGCACCAAAATAAAGCTTGTCCATGATGGGAGGAACCTGCTGCTAACTTGGGAAGCTCGTGAGTTGTAGGATATGGTAGGAAAGAGAATACAGCCTTGCACCAGTCATTCCCAGAGCCTAGTTTATTAATCCCAGAGCAAAGAAAAAATGTCTGAGCTTAATCTGAGGCTACGAGGGGTTTCATGGGGTCACCAATGACTGGATATTCAGACAAAGTCGTGGCAAGACCCAGCAATTGGAATCTGGCAAGAGCAAAATTCAGAGGAGATATGAGGAGCCAGGTTTCAGTAGGAAGGGCGGGTAACTGGGCCCTGTTACGCTTTCCTCATTACAGCTGAACAGTGGCTGATGCCTGGATTGTGAAGGCACCATCATGGCATAGGTCTGCATGGAAAAACAAGCACATTGGAAGGGACCTGGACTTTGCTCTGTCTTGGTTTTTTGATTTCTTCAGCTCTACTTTTTAGTCATTTGTGCGGCTATATAACTCCACACAAGCTGGGACTGAACATACATGCAAGGAGGGAAGTTCTCTTTGGCTTATTCATGATGGTGATTTCTACTATGTTATGAAAATTAGGTTTTTGCAGGGCTGCAGATTGGGTAAGCTCCAGCCATGCCAAACTGCTGTTCTTCTGCAGCAACTCATCCCAAAGGAAGACTACACCAGTGAGTTATTACTAACTGGTATGGGATTTGTTCCTCAGGGTGTCCACAGAGACTCACCCCCATGCTTTCCAAGGCTCAGGGAAGCACAGCTCTTGGACAGCACTGTGACACCACTGTAAAGAGGCCCACACATTAATGATGAATTGAGGTTTAGGACCAGAGACAGGAGATTACATCAAACCTCAGGTTCCCAATGACTGCAGATAGAGCTCTGTTGTTCAATGACTCGTTTCCTCTGCACGAGACATTTGTCTGCTAGTGACACTTTCAGATGAACAAGTGGTCTCTTATTCACAGAAGCCACACTCTGTCTCATGGTCTCTGCCCTGCCAGACACAGGGTGGGGGGAGCTTGTGGTGGGGTGTGTTAAGCAGATGATCAAGCCCACAAACCTTTTTTAAAAAAAATACTAGTCATCTGGAGAAACAGGACAAGGCCATGCTCAAACTGCAACGTGGAAACCTTGTGACCCAGAACCCAGAGATCACCTTTGCAGGGTCTTGAGCCAGAGTGCTAAGAATGAGGGTGTCCAGGAGCCACAAATGGTCACTTAGAGACTTCCTGGCCCAGTCTTGGTTATCATGTCCCAGCACTTCCAAATTCAAAGCAGTGACTGTTGGTATTGCAGGCAGTGGACTGAGATCAGCATCTAGACATGTGAAGTGAATGTCTCATGAGGTGAATGGCTCATGAGGCTTAGCAAGCTCTCCTTGCACTCGCTGCAGTGACATGTGCAGTGCCATCCAGGATACGTGTTGATCCCACTCCTCTGTCTGGTTTATTTTATTCTGTTTCTCATGTGTTGAGCTGTTCTGCCAACATGGAATATCAGGAACTCTGAATCCCTCATCATGGACTCAAGGCACCAAGAAGCATCACACAATATTAAACCTCTAGCAGAGAGAGCTGAGCATGGCCCAAAGCCCTTACAGATGTCTTGGCCAAATTAAACTCCAGCCTTGCAGCTCCATGTAAACACTTGTGATCACGGCTGCAATAATTGAAGATGAAGACAGCCTGTGAGCTCCTGAAAGAGACAGCACTGTTGGGGTGGAAGCATCCTGCCCTCTCCAGCTGGCTCACCCCAGGGCCAAAGCACACACTGAATTACCACCGAGTGCTGCAGGGCTCCAAAACAGCACTCAGACAACACCTTAGCAAGAGGTCTGCTGCAAGCATGAAGACCCTCAGGTTTTCCTCTACATATTTCAAAAAACCCCATGAATGCCACCTGATCTGTCTTCAGACAGTGGCATCAGCTCCTGCAGCCCTTCTATCACTAAGCCTGCTGATGTCAATCAACTTCCTTAATTTAAACCATCAAACCAGAGAGTGGGGAGGTCAGGAAAACCTCAGGGCTTTATCATCAGAAAAGAAACCCAACACAGCCAGCTGAGGACCAGCTCTTAGAAGCTCACAGCTCTTAGTGGGGGAAGCCCAAGAAGCCCAGGCTGGCTGTGACCTCTTGGTTCATCTCACCAGCAGTGTGGTGTGGTACCACCCCAGCACAGCCTCCATGCAGCATCTCAAACTCTAGCAACAGCTTTACAACGTTGTGTATTTTCTGTCTTTAAACACTTCCCTTTTTAATGGAAAATTTTCTTTTCAATTAAAAATAGCCCTCTGGCCAGTGCATTTCACTTCTTTCTAAATTCTCCCTGGATTTTTTTCAGTGTCACCAGGAAAAGAAAAATTAAAGAGTTCTCATAATTTGGGGGTTTCCTTTTTTTTTCCTTCCCCCCCCAGTCTTTTAATCCTCTTCTTCCTTCTCACAGTGAAATACTGGAGAATGAATCACATCCCCATGGGGTAGTTTTATCAAAATGTTTCATTTTTATCCTTCTTCCTTTCCTGCTGTCACTCCTCCTTTCCCTGGAAGTTCCCCGAGTCGCCGGGCGGCAGCGTTGCAATCTGTCACGCGGACAGACGAAGCGCGGCTGCATCTCACCGCTCTGTCTGCTGAGAGGGTCAGGAGGGGCAGATCACTTAACACTACACCTGTTTTATGAATAATAATACAGACAGTTTCGCTGGGTTCCTGGGAGGACATTTTCCCACCAGGATAAGCTCCACATATTGAACAAATTAATGTCTTTAACGCGTTTGACTCTGGTTACCTCGGTTGCAATGGGAAGCTCCAGTGGTGCCATTGCAGCAGGGGAAAGACCTGGCAGACCTTTGAGGATTGCCTGCTAGTGTCTTGTGCTTTTGGTCCCCACAAGTTTCACTTATGAGACTCTGAGATTATAAACTTGGGATTGATGAACCTGTTTCTAGTGCAAAAATATGGAAAAGAAAAAAAAAAAAAAGCCTGAGAACAGGATCCACGAAGCTTCAGGAAAATATAAGTTATCCCTGAGCACACGAAGTTTGGGTCAACCCAAAACACTCCACCTGGACCAAAATTAAACACCTTGGTTCTTTCCTCAGTGGCTGGACTAGCTCAGAAAAGGAAAAAACCCAACAAAAACACATTAAAAATTACTTTTAAGATTACTTTAAAATTTCAAATAACTCAGAGTCCAAGAGTTTCTTTTTAAGATGGTGGAATGAAATGTGTTGATTCAAAGTAGCAAGTTTCTCCAGATCCTTCCTTAGCAGGAGCAAGAATAATCAATACCTGGCCTCTCTTGGCCAGAGGACTGTGCACTGATATCCCAAGTGACCTTCCTGCCCTGATTTGGGTTGATTTTTGGCTGTCTCAGGAGGATCCTTCAGCCCCCTCCCAAGCTGGACCTGTGACCACAGCAAAACAAGACACTGCTCTGCCACCTCCAATGAGTGCCTCGCTCATATTATTGAATTTGTTTTGTTGACTTTTATTGAGAATGAAAAAATAATTTAAAGCAATTATCTGTACAGGGGGGCAGAGGAATGGTTAGCTGGGCAGAGGGCCTGTGACCCACCCCCAGCCAGGACAGGGAGGGTTAGAGAGGGTGATTTACAGCTGTACAAAACCACGACAATCCCACAGAGGAGGAGCAGAGGGTGAAGGACATCTCTGGAGCTCTCTCAGGCTCAGAGCAGAGGGGCAAGAGGCTGTGCAGGGACACAGGGGGGCCAAGGGCTGGCCGGGATGGGGGTCAGACCCTCATGTGACTTGGAGGGGTGTCTCCAGCATCTCCATGAGAAAGGTGTCGATGGGGGTATCCCCAATCAGCTTGAAGAAGAAGAGGTGCTCCAGGCACTTCAGTCCGATGGACCGCAGTGCTGGCAGACGCAGAAGGAGTTTGGCAAACCTGGAAGAGACCAGAGTCAGAGGCATGAGGCAGGCACTGGCCACCCTCTCCCACCTATTTCCAGACCTGAGCCAGCCCAAATTCTCCCAAAAATGCTTTGGGACATTCTCAGTCTTAGATACCCCTGTGCTTTCAGGATAACCATTTGTCTCCATGTGTGTGGAGGGAATATGTACCTTTCCAAAACAGAATTTAGTATTTTTAAAACATGAAAAGAAAAAAAGAAAAAGGAGATACATCCAGATTCTCCTTCCAATACTTGAACATTTTAACATCTTGCAAGACTTACATCTCCACGGTGGCATTTAAATGTCTTCAAAAATCCTCAGACCCCGAGAGGGAGCACAGCCCCTCAGCAGTGCCGCTGCCAGTCACTGCCTCCCGTTTGGAGGCGCAGCTGGAAGGAGGTGTAGCCGGTTCCCTCGGCCCATTCGCAGCTCTCTGCGGTGACAGCGAGAGCCAAAATTCGCAGAGGATGCTGCGGTCGCATCGCTGGCTGGGAGCGGTGGGGACAGACCCAGTTGCCAGCGCTTCGAGGGCTCGGCCAGCAGAGGGTAGGATTGCATTGGAAAGCAAGACAATTCTATCTCGCCGGCACGCTAAAGGCTCGGGCTTAGGGCACTGTGGCTCAGGTAGAGCTAGCACAGACACTCTGCCTCAGCCGCCTCTTTACAGGGTTGGTATCACGCCGCCCTGCGCTGCCCGCCTTGCCCGAGGACACTCACCGCCCTGGCTGCTCGGGGTACTTCTGCTTCGTGTAGGCTTCCAGAGTGGCATAGACCTTCTCCCTCAGTGACTCCACTTCTGAGGGGCTGGACAAACCCTTGGCATCTGGACAAGGGAGAAAATGCAGGTGGGGAAGAAATCCCTGCAGAGAGGACCTTTCTACTGCCAGCAGAGTGACTGCATGAATGGGCAGGAGAGGACTCAAGCTCTCTTTAATCATGTACCCAGGGACTGGGACTAATCGTGGTCTAGTAGAAGGAGGGTGGAATGAGAGGATCTTTAAGGTCCCTTCCAACCCAAACCATTCTAGGATTCTATGAAATCCATCTGCAGTCCTGATGCTCACTGTCACAGCCCTCCTGCCTGTGACCAGAGGGAGTGCATGTGACCTGGGACTGACCTGGCCCTCAGGCTTACCTGGGTTAAACAGGACAATGGCTCGCAGGCACCCCAGCTCCGATTTATCCATCTGCATGTCTTTCATTTTGGACACCAGCTCTGTCAAAACCCTGCATGTAGGGGACACATGGGTGGGCAGACAATCAGAGACAGGTACAGACAGCAAGGCCGGGGGCTGAACAGCATCTGGGACAGGCACTGGGAACAACCCCCAATTCCTCTCTGCAGGAAGAGGCAGCTTTGAGGGACAGCCATGCCCCACACTGCTGTTCTACATGTGCATCAGCAGCATCCAGGGACCTGAGCATCAAATTTGCTCCTGTTCTCACTTTGCTCAGCATGTGGCCTCTGTGGGTTATGGAGAACAATTTGCACTCACTTGAGGAAAACCACATGGGTTTTCTCCACTTTTTACTGTGCAGAACATGGGCACTGTCCTTACACATGCCAGTTGTGTAAGAGAGCTAAGTCAGTGTCCTGCCAGGCAGGGAGCAGGCATGGCAGGGACAGCACACATGCAGCTATTATAAGAGCAAGTTGGAGTTTAAGGCTTTTTCAGCTAAAGCTCTTGTATCTACTAGATCTAGAAAGAGCTACAGCGAACTTTCAAGAGAGGAGCATATCTCCCCCCACACACCCAACTAAAGACCAGCTTCTACAGCTGCAAATCCCTTTCCAACATGCCTTCATCCCATTCTTGTTTTTTAAGTCAGTTCAGGATACCCTCCTCATTCTGGCCTACTTCTGCCCCAAATCACCCTGGGTTTGCTCTAGTTCTCATTACAGATGTCTCCCATTCAGAGGGGAGGACAGAGCCAGCCTGGCCACTGCTGTGAGGGGATGACAGAAACAGGCCACATACCTGTCAAAGATGGAGCCCACCCCAGCACTGTGGGCACTGCTGCGGTGCACGTGCAAGCCCGTGGCCAGAAGGATGCCATCCTGCACCGACACAGAGCGATGGGAGAAAGAGGCAATGAGCAGCTCATTCCAGCCTGCAAGAGGAGGTGTGCAGGACACATGAGGTAGTTCAGCCAAAAATCAGTGTCACATGGAGCAGGAGAGCTGGTTTCTCCCTGCTGGCTTCAGATCCAGCTCAGAGAGAGATGGAACCCCAAGTGCCAATTGTGCCCTTGCCAACAGTGCAAGGGGTGGCAAACTCCTTGGAAGTATTTGGGCAATGCTCTCAGGCACATGGTGGGATGTGGTTCTGGGCAGGGCAAGGAGTAGGACTTCGATAACCCTTCTGGGTATCTTCCCACTCGGGATATTCTAGGATTCTATGACCTTTACCAGCAGGAAGGAAGGTTCAGAAATAGACTCAAAGGGAGAAAAAAGGAAAAAAAAGAAAATATTCCGGGGTTCCCCCCTAAAAACTATATCCCTAGCATAAGCAACCCTTTTACATCATTTTGCACATTATACACTCATGTGCCCCACTTGTGATAAGATCTGCAGTTACAAGAACTGCATCAACCAGACACAGTTTTTTGCTTTCTCCCAGCACTCCATTTCTGCATGAAGAGGGGAACAAACAACAGGTTCTACTGCCCCATCTACAACATCTGCCAGCCACTCATCATGGCTCAGGATGGGTTGCTTGCCCTGTGACAGCAGGAACAGATCATCTCAGGATTTCACATTTACCCTCCAGCCTGGCTGGGATAGCACAAAGCCCAGAGAAGGGACAGGGGTACCAGGAACAGCCCCAGAGGCCACAAGTGGGAGGCACTACCTGCCCGGAGGAGAATGACTTGGTCTTCCAGCGTCAGGTCAGAGAAGTGGGGGATTCTCTTGGCCCACTCGACGAGTGTGAAGAGCTGCTTGTCAGCTGCGTGGCATATGTTTGTGACAGGGTCATTTGTCTAATTAAGAACGATATCAAAAGGAAAAGAACAGAGGAAAAGAGGGGAGTTTGTCAATGAAAAATCTATGCTAATCACTATCTGCAGGGCACACTGTATCAGATCATGTTAGAGATACTCAAAGCCACAAGTAAAAGGATAAAACTGCCAATAATCTCAGCTGTGTGCTGTTGGGAAGAGGAGATATTTATTACTACTATCCCCTCTATAGCCAGCCAAATCAGCTGCTTGCCAGACTTTTCTGTTTGCTTGCTGTTCTTTGCAAAGCAAGTCCTGCATGGCAGGCTGCAGTCCTGCTCCCCAGGGCATATCTAAAAGCCATCAAGCAGCCTCTGAACAGGCATGAGCAGCAGTTTTATCCAAACCAGTAAAACCACAGCAGTAGACCTGCTGTGTCCAGCTCCATGCCAGTCTTGTCCATTCAGGCAAACAGTGTCCAGGAACATGCAACTATGGAAGCCAGCACAGGGTTCAGACTCTCCAGCATCCAGCTATTGCCCTATCTATTCATTAAAACTAAGGGGAACTGGGGAAAAATGCTTGGAAAATAACGTAGAGGCCGTTTTCTAGTATTCAGAGTAGCTTCAGAAGAAAAACTGTTAGTGATTTTTAGGTAGTGTGAAGCAAAAACCCCTTGCAAAATGATGGCTGTATACATGAGGTTTTGTCTGTTCAAATCACACCTCAAAGCCTCTCTTCTCAAGCTGCAGGTGTTGTTAGTGCCCCTTACCGAGCTCTCTGTGTTCATGTCACTGTATGCCTCTGTCTTGGGTTCCACTGCCAGCTCAGCTTCCAGGATCCTCTCCACAGGCATGTCCTCACTGCCATTGCTTGTGGACTCAGCCTCATTCTCACTCCGCTCCCTGCTCCTCTGCCTCTCCTCCTGCACGGCTGTGGGACAGAAACACGGCTCTATGACCACAGCAACACTTACCTGCTCACAGCAGGTCCCCCTTCCTCTGGGAGAAGGGATGAGAAAATCCCACAGGAGCGAGAGAACAGAAAATAAATGGATATTTCATATGTACAACTATTAAAATCGCTGTTCCCACACCAAGAACTTTGAGGTTGCTGTAGATCAGTAGCCTCCAGATTTGACAAAAGGTTGTGGTTTCCAAGGTATGAAGCTTCAGGATAGAGAGGAGTTGACACCTGCAGGTGGCAGCCTGGATTGAGCTGTCACTCAATGCTGGAGGAGGCAGGAGGGACCCAGCACTCACACACAGGTTTGCTGTGCTCCCAGCCTGCTTCAAACAGTCCCACAGCAGTCAGAACATCCAGCAGCAGGGCTAGACAGATGCCTCACTCCCAGCTGGATCCATACATACACTGCTTTCTCATTCCTGAGCAAAACGCTACCCAGCCTGGCCCAGGCTTGGTGTCCTTTCTCCATCTACCACCTCTCCTGTTAACGCTCTCCACCAGAAAGTTCCTAGCACCTCGATGCCCCAACACCTTCACTCTCTCCTCCCATCTCCATACATTTTCCAAAATATCTACTGACTGAAGGCACAGGATCATGAAACTGTCTCCAGATCTCAGCTATTAACTCCCAGGGCTGTTGTGTGTGTGTAAGACAGGTCAGTGTAGGACACATCTGTTTTATGCCAAGTCGTGTGTGCAACAGAAGTCCTGGGTGCACGTTTTTACTGGAGAAATCTCAAAGGGAAATAAAATCCTGCTTAAAAGAAAGAAGTGACCAGCAGGCATCACATTGGTATAGCTCATTGCTGGGGAGAAATGTCCCAAAACTAGTTCTGCTATCGTCACTCCTCTGTGTGAGTAGGAGCCTAAAGTGCTTTGCATCAGCCTTGCCTTACCCTGGCTTATCCTAGGAAAGGTTTGAAGGGAAGGGCCAAATCATGGGAGGCTCCTTAGCACTCGTGACAACTCTTCAATGCTCAGCACTTCCCTATGTTTCTCCCGACTGGGAGAATGTCCTTCCCAGCACTGCCCACTGGGGAACTGGCAGCACCCAAGAAGATGGATCAGTGGGGTATCCAGTCTGCTGCTTGTGAGGGAGGGAGACACAGGACAGGTGTATGTCCCAGCCAGCTGAGGGAAGCATTTGTCCTCTTTAGAGTAACCGACATGAAGAAACCATGAAGCTGTGCTTCTAAAGTCATCAAAATATTAATGGAAGAAAGAACATAGCAAGGAAATACCAGTCCCATCACTCAGTCTCTGAACTCAAGCTGCAATCTGTCTCCAGCTTCTGCAGCTCCTGAAAAGCCCCTGTGATTGCTGCAGTCAAACTCCCACAGGATCCACCAAGATCCTGGGGTTTAAATTTTCACTCTCTGCAAAGGGAAGTTGTCTTGACACCCTGGTTGTCTGCACCATTTTGCACCCAGCTGGAAGAGAGATGCCTAAGATTAGGATTTTGATTCCAGCTCAGCATTTTGCAGTCCCGCACTTGAGGCAGCACAGCTTTGATGGTGCTACAGGGAACAAGATGAGGCTCAGCCCATGTCCAGTGTTACAGCTACTTCCCCAAGCTCTGTCCTGCACACTCCAAGCTCCTGCACAGGGAGCAACTTGTGTGTTCCACAGGGGGACAGCGTGGCTTCCAGAAGGGACAGCTACCAGCACCTGCTAACACTCAGCCCTGGAGGCAGGACGGTTATTTTCTCTTGGAAAAAATGATCTTAAATGCTGGGCTAATTTTCACTACCTAACCTAGTACCTGTTAGTATAATTTGGGAGTTAATCCAGCTCAGCAGTCCTTGCTCTGTCCAGGAGGGAGAGCTGGCTGCAGGGGACAGAGGTGGACAGATAAACAGCCATGCAGTTGGGATGGCCTTTCCCTGCAGCAGAGACCCACTTGGTGGCTTTTACAAAGACCTTCATACTCTCCAGAGCTTGGTGGGAGAGAGGCAGGGCTACAGGACCCACCACAGACACATGTCACCCTCAGCAGCTCTTGGAGGTTTTGTCAGTACAAAACCCTTCTAAGTCTAACTGCCTCAGGTCAGATACTTGCTCCAGACTAAACTTTTAGGTGGTTTGGGCCAGAAACACAGTCCTTTGAGGGTTGCAGTGACTGTGTGGAATATGAGAGAGGCTCCACGAATTGCTTCCATATAGCTCTCTCCTGCAGCACAAAAGCACTGCAGAATGTGAGCTGTACGAGAGCTCACCTCCAAAGGTGAGGCTGAGTGGAAATGACAGAGAACTATAAAATAAGAGATAGAAATAAATCATTCACCCTTATCTTCCACTGCAAGAATTAGGTGGTGACAAATGAAGTCAGCAAATCAAAGACAAAAAAGGAGGTTGCTCTTCACACAGGAGACAAGCAGGCTGCAGGACTCCTCACTGCCAGGTGCTGTCCACAGCAAAGGCTTCCAGGGGGCCAAGGCGAGCCAGCCCATTAAAGTCACTAACTAAAAGAAAACTTGGGGCAAATCAGTTAATAAGCTCACTAGGCACCAGTATGTGTGTTTAGGTAGGAAGAAAAATACAGTGTAATAGCTTTCCCATCAGTCTCTTCCCTTATTAGCCCCTCTTTCCTTATTAGGAAGAATTCCTTTATGGAAAGGGCTGTCAAACAAGGCTGCTCAGGGAAGTGGAGGTATTTAAAGACATTTAGATGTGGCATTTAGGGACATGGTTTAGTGGTGGACACTGCAGTGTTGTGTTAACAGTTGGACTTGATCTTAAAAATCTTTTCCAACCTAAACGATTCTATGATTCTCATTTCCTTTATGCAACGAGGTCAGTAACGCCCTAAAGCTGTGAGTGTTTTGGAATGTGTCTTGTTTTTGGAATTCATCAGCCTTGGAGGGCCACCAAGAGCCAGATTCACCCTAACAAATGTAAGGGAAATGTCTACAAGCCCATTCCTTGCAGCAGCCCACTCCTACCTTCCCTCTTCATCCCCATGGCGAGGCACTTCTGATAGCGGCAGTACTGGCAGCGGTTGCGTTGGCGCTTGTCTATGAGGCAGTCCTTGTTGTCCCGGCAGGTGTAGATCAGGTCCTTACGGATCGTCCTCTTGAAGAAGCCCTTGCAGCCCTCACAGCTGTACACCCCATAGTGCTTCCCTGGGGGAGCAAGGAGAGGCTATCAATGGACAAGCAGGTATTTGCCTCTCCTTTCAGCATGGAGGAGCTCGAACCAACCCCAAAAGTGAAAAAGCTGGTTGCAAAGTATCACTTTATCCGGCCTGAGTTGGCTTTGGTGGCTCCCAGCAGGAATAATGACCAGCAGCAGTCAGACTATAGGACCACTGCTTTCCTGTGGTGAGGAGGGACCACTGCTTTCCAGTGGAATGATGTGGAGCATCTTAGCTGCAGTGCAAGTGCACAACAGCCACAGGTAGCAAATGGGGTGCACTGGTATGGAGGGGTCTGCAAGGCATACTGGGCTGCAGGTCACTGAGGTAGGAGAGAAAGCCCAGACACAGCCAAAACCCAGCTAACACATAGCACAGGTAAATGAGAACACAGAGATTTTGATACATTTACCTTTGATAAGCAGGGACAAAATGTAAAATGAGATTATACACATAAGGGAGAAGAGCATGGCTTTTACTTCTGCTCTCTTTTGGGCATAGTGCAACTAATCTGCAACACAGACAGCCTGCCCTTGGGTAAGCCAGACCCAGCTACAAATCCCACAATGCCAGTATGGCCCCAGCGAGCTTCCATACTCTTCACTCCTGCACAAGCCTTGCTGCAGACCATCAGCGGAGTTCTCGTTGCACAAAGCCTTCTCCAAGAAAGAAAGCCACCTACCTGAGGACCTGTCCCCACAGATGGCACAGATGTGTTTGGCTAAGGATCCTGGACTTGTAGATGGATAATTCATGTTCCCGATCCCTGGGAGACCTGGCAAGGGCTTGACATCCTCTGAGCTGCTGATATTATTCAGGACATTGAGCTGCAGAAGCAAGAATCACAAGAAATGTTAGAAGGTCGAGACTCATATCCCAATGAAACCATCCCCAAATGGAGCCGAATCCTCCTTTGCTGCTCCCACTGAGCTCGTCCCACAAGCTTATCCCCAGCAACTCCATGGGGCTGCCACAGGCAGACAGACATCCTCTGGTGAATCCAGCTGGAGGGATGTGAGCAGTTGCTTGGTAGCAGATATTGCCTCTCACCCTGGCCTGATGCTGTAACCAGAGCCAGGACTAAGCAGAGCTGGAAAAGGGCAGGCAGCAGCCTCAGCAGCTCAGTTACAGCCTCCAAGCGACAAAGCTGGTGGGATCCTGCCTGCTGCATTAGAGGATGCTGATCGCTGGCTGCTTGCAGCCTTAAGCACTAACAGCTTAGTAAGGAAGAGCTTTGCAGCCAGTCAGTTTGTTGCAATTAAACTTGCACTGCTGCACGGCTAGAGAAAATGTAATGTTGTTTAAAAGAGAATAAAAAATTAAGTGGGTTAGCTTCCCTGCTTTGTGGTATGCAAATCTGCATACACATGTGCAAATGTGGCTTTCTGGTCACTCCTTGGGACTTAGGTTCCCAAATGCTCTCACAGGTTGCAGAATGGAGCAGATTTGGGGCTGCCAGAATAAAATAAAAAAATTTAAAAAAAAAAAAAAAGGGACTGGGCTGAGCATCTAAAAATCAGCTGCAGTGAGATGCAGGCAAAGGACCCAGAGCCCCCAGGCGAGATCCCCAGGAGCTGCTCGTGGCTGCTGAAGTTAAAGGTTACAAACCGACATCGATTAGAGACCAAAGCCTGATGTTGCCCAGGGCTTCATTTTATTGCTGTTTGCTTTGGAGCCACTGTCAGCAGGGCAGGGAGGATTAAGGGCCATTGAGCACATCTTGTCAAAAGCTGTCTGGGCAGAGTAATGTCTCTCCAAACCCACTATCAAATCATCTTTCCCACTGTCAAGTGCTGAGGGCTGGGGATGGTTGTTTCATCATTGAGTTTGTTTCTAACAGTCATCCCAATTTATCAGGTAAAATTCTTCTTCCCAGCAAGAGGGCAGAAGCAGGGATAGGAAACAAGGCTTTGGATGAAGACCCAGCTACAGCCTTCATTACAGTCTCCATAACATCTAAGCCACCAGATTTCGTGCATATTGTTGCAACTTCTCAATTTGCTCCAAGAAACTGCCCATTTCCCATGAAAAAGTATAATAAATTCTACAGGGAATTTCAGTAAAGAACAAGAAGGATTCATAGCATTGGGATTTTTGGACCTGTCATTAGAAAAATAAAAAGGTGAAGCCTGTTTTCATCCTCCCTCACCACTTCACATCTCTTTCTTTTCAAAGCTTCAAAGATCTGATAACATGGAAAATACAAATCAACCAGGAAAAATTAGGAGCCAGGTTATTTTTCTCTGCTGGAAAATAAAAGTGCATTGGGAAAAATTGCCCAGAGGAACAGAGGTTCACTTTCCCCAGCAGAGACTCAAACCAGACACAGATAGTTGTAAATCTTTATGCTTCAAAATCTGGCCCAAGGAAAGGAGAAATAAACGCTTTTCCTCTCCACAAGTGTCCAGCCACCTTTTTTTTAACCCTGTAAACATCATCTTGGCAAGATGCTGAACCAGGAGGAACTTTCTATGGCTTAAAATGTTACTCAGAGATCAGGTACCATCTTTTCTTTCTCTCTGTCTGCAATTTGAGACAATAAAAGGGAGAAAGGGTGTATAGGAGGGGGACACACAGAGCAGTTTTAGCCATCAGTGTCCTCAGAGCTTGACTCCTGCAGGTTAAGTGCAATCATGTATGATATCTGGGACAACTGCTTGAACCCAAATCCATTAGCTGCCTCCCTGCTGAATCCCCAAGGCCCAGCTGTCTCCTTGCATTAGAGGCAACACAAATGAAACCCTCTCCTCAGATCTGGGAACCTGGCGTAGTGCCCAGAGTGGGGAAACCACTTCCCAGAGCATCCCCAAACCCAAAGGAAAGGCTTCCAAGCAGACAATACTGCCAGCAGTTCCACAACCACAAAGAGCCTGCCCTGGATGCCATGGGCACAAACACTGTCAGGTCAATGGGGAACACTCAGGTGGTGCCAGGGGAAGAAGGATGCCCAGCACTCCCACTGTTGACAGCTCAGGCCCCCATAGGAGTGGAGGATGCTGGAGAAAGGTAAGCCAAACTTTCCAAATCAGCCTTACACTCTCTCAGAACTCTTCAGGGTCCTCCCCATACCATCCTCTCCCGGCCTTCCAAGTGCTAGGAGAGCTTCCACCAGACCAAGGAATAGCAGTGGTGTATAGGGCAAAGAGGGTTTGGGGGACCATCTCCTTGCTGCTTCTTCAGCAGGAGCTGTGAGGCTCTTAGCACTTCCTGACTTCAGGTCCCACTAACAGAACACAAAGTCTTGTTAATAAGAGGCAGAATTTACACTCAGATCTGGACTCCTTGAACATTGCAGCATTCTATCAAAAACTCCACACTGCCACCTTGGTCCCAGGCATGCCAGAGGTGGTGCCAGGCTCTGGGACCAGCATGTCTGTGTCCTGTGATGCTCCCAGCCCATCCATGGCTCTGGGGAGGCACCAGCCCTAGCATCTGGGTCTCTCCTCTGGAGGGGGAACCTCAGCACCCACATGAGCACAGGTAATAAGGACTTTATTCAGGCAACACAAAGGAGGTGGCTGGCATTTAGCATTAACATTTGTCTCTCTCTAAAAAGTCTGTCTCCTTTCCAAATATTGAAACAAAACAGATATCCTTTTGCTGGAAGAAGGGGAGTGCTTCACGTGCTGCAGCCCTTGGCTATCCTATTTTCACATACAGTGAAATGAATGATACACCCTGCAACAGATGCAGTGGAGAGCAGCTGGACTGTACCCACAATGAGAACAGACCTGGAAATCAGTTCTCTTCCATTACTGTTTAGGGTATTTTGACATATATGCAGATGTCTTCTCTGTGTCTGTGCCACGGGGATTTATGCAGAAAGATTCATATGCTGGAAATCGTTCTGTACAGCTGATCTCCCTGAGTGGCCAGAACACACCAGACTGCCCACCAGCCAAGCCACTCTCAAATTTTGGGACTTCACCCAGGCTGAACACTGCACTGCAGCGAAGCAAGCGTGCACATCTGCCTACCTGCGGGCTGGCGTGTGTCACAAAGTTCACGCCCGGGGCTGAGGACAGAGCGACGGGGTGTGACCCGATGGAGGACGCGATGACTCTGTAGGGGGAGCCCAGCGCATTCACCGGGGACCCGATGGCGTTCATGGGCGACGGCAGCGCCCGGGAGGCGTTCGCAGGCGCCTCGAGGTAGTTGTGGTGCCCGTCCACTGAGCTGCCCGTGGAAAGGCTTGACGACAGGCTCACGGATGTGGAGCTGGCATGCACAGGGGAATCTACAGAGAAAAGCAGAAAGATTAAATACACTGTGAGTGTGGCTGACTGTACAGTGATCAGCTGCCCAGCTTTGATTCTGTCAGCTTAGATGCTGGCCAAGGCTCCAAATCACGCAAACGTGCCTTAGACTATACAGGGAAAACAACAAAATGCTGGTTACAGTATGGGAAACAGTTACATACAGCAACAGTACATAATTTTTCAGGCAATGCTTAATAGACAAATATTCCTTCACTGCTTTGGTGCCTCAGCAGACTTGAAAGAAGGCACTGCCTGCCTGCCTCAGGCTGGGTTTCTCTGAACTATTCTCTGAGGTCCCATTTCTTTTGTCCAAGCCAGCTCTAGAGACAGCACACATCTGAAACCAAGAAATTCCCACGGACCAGGCTGGACACTCCAAACGCTCCCCAAGTCTTATGAAGCACCTTTGCTCCTGCAATGGCGCTGGCATTGCACTCAGCAGGCTCTTCCCATGGCTCAGCTCTTTCCCATGCCACACACTTACATCTCCACTGTGCTATTCCAAATGTTCCTCCTGCTCCCAAAACTTGATGTCAGCATCTTCAACAGGAGCTGGAACAACACAGGACAGAAACTGCCCATGATACACTAGAAATGTGGGTTATAGGACAAGGTACCCACAGAATATTTTGTCCATTATCTTTCCTCACTCACACAAGACAGAGCAGAGGCTGTGGCCACACAGATGTGCCAGGGCAGACAATGTCACAGCCACAAGGAGAGAGGGTTTCCTCTTTCCACACTAAAGAGCTACAGCTCACATCACCAAGCTGAGTCTCACATGAGGCTCATGAGGTCAGTGTGCCCCCGAGCCCCTCTGAGGAAGATGTGGCACAGAAAAACAATATAACCTTGGTCATTGTCACTTCTCTCTGAGGCAGAACACCCTACCCAAGGCCTAAATACTGTCCTCTGTAAGACCAGTCTCAAATATTCAGAGGGTATCTGGGCATCAAATGCCCACTAGTCCTGATGGGTTATGTATGTAGCTGCATTTGAAAGATTTACATGACCTTTTCTCCCTCCCCTAGAATTTACCAACCCCACTTAGCATTGGCTGTCATTAACATTTCCATGAACCGTTATTTCTCTGATGGTTTTTCAACACAGGAGATCATTCCCTGGAGTAGCAAGGCAAAGATGTTGTGTGGGAAGGTCACACAGTTGGTTTTCCATGGCTGGCACAGAGGATGTTTGCTCCCATTGCATTTGCAAGTAAGGCAGCACTTTGGTGTTTTGTTTGTTTGTGTTTTTTCCCCCTTTTAACATTATTGCAAAGTTATTTACGTGACAGTGTTTGTTATTCTACCTGAAGTAACAATCAAATCTGATTCAAAGGGAAGATGCACAATAAAGACGGGAAAAGGTCAGCTTGCTGAATAACATTAAAGACATTTGTCAGAGTCAAGGAGGACTCGATCCACCGTTATCAACCCACTTCAGACTTAATTCTGCAGAGGGAGGGGGAGAAAAGGTCTTTGTCAATTCTTTCCTTGGCTTTTTGGATCAATTCTCCCAGTGGGAAAGCGATGTGCAGCAAGAGGAAGCCAGCTTAATGACAAAAGCAGAAGCCTTGGAGGCAGCAAGGCGGTCTGGAGGCAGGGCCAGGGCTCCTGCCTGCTGCCACAGAGTCACCCCACATCTCCCTGCCACCATCATGGAGACACGCAGCCTGCTTTCTGTTGGTAGACAGCAAAATCCCTACCTTGGAATGGCTTCCAAGCGCAAAAGCCTTTTGCTCCAGAGACAGCTGCCAGGGTGCCTTTAGCAGTGGGCAGAAGATGTGCTGTTTGCCTGCCTGCCCCCCTTACCTAAGCAAGCACTCAGCTCACAGAGGCACCTCAGATGTTTCCTGGGGCTTAAAAGGACCATCCTGACTTGTGCCATTATCAGCTTCAGAGAAAAGCAAATGCATTTTTCATCGCCTGTGAGTAGTCTGGTACCATAACACGCCGTCCTCCCCAGCATCTGTACCACAGGCTTAGAAAGAATTTGTTTTTATGCCTCTTTAAACAACTAGATAAACAGCATTGCCTTTGAGGATTCTTCAGCTTGGAAAATAAGCCATTGAAGGGAAGATTGGGCAGAAATCTATCACACCAGGACAGCTAAGGAGAAGAATGATTCTTCATCCTTTTCCATTAACACGGAAAAGGGCATATTTTGAAAGTATCATGCTGAAGATTTAAACCAACAAGAAAAGACTCCCAGGAGAGTTATTTAACTGTTTGCATTTATGCCAGATCTTACCGAAACGCTGTCACTGCTAAGTTTCTCCATTAGAACAGCTTCAAGTTTCATAAGGATCCAGAACAAGGCTTTCACCCAAGGACACTACTGGCCAGGGAAAGCCCCATAGTGTGCTTATGTCTGTGCCAAGGGGCAGCTGTTCAAGGACTACGTCCAAGGGAATCCCCTAGTCCCCAAGATGGGATCAAAGGTCAAAGCCAGGAAGCCTGGAGGGCTTCTCTACCTCTCTTACCCTAGCAATGAGACATCAAAGAGGAAGCTTGAATGCACAGAGGAGTGTTGGCTGGTGAAGATGGACAGATAAATGAAAGAGGTGCCCTCTGCCAGGGCCTGATGACACAAACCAGAGTTAACATGTTTATTTCCACAGTGCCTGGCCATGCTGTCCTGCCAAGGCTCTGACAAACCCATTGGTCAAAACCATCAGTGTTAACTTTCCACTTACCAATGAATAACTTTATCCATCTGTTATGAATTGTAATACAAACCCCAGTTAGAAAAGCAAAATAGCAACAACAAAAAAAAGCCCACAAACAACAGAAAACTTTGACTTCTGGTCCCTTCCTGGGATAAGTTTGCCAAGTCAGTCCCTAGGGGAGCAGAAATGCATTTTCCTGTACCTGGGGAAAACTGTCCTCTCAGCTTCTCATTTTCAGGCTGGAGTGGTCCAAGAGGAATATAAAAAGTGACTGTTACCAGGCTATCAGCTGGTAAGAGGAACCATTTGCACAGATGAAAGAAGGTGTGCAGGAAGAGCCATGCCAAAGCATCCTTGATGCTGGCATTACTTATTCCCTGCGCTGAGCACCCTCAAACTTGTTTCAGTTCAAAGAAGCCAGGGAAGTTTGGACAATGCAAACAGCTGAGACTGCAAGTCAGGTTCATTTTGAAAGAAAATAACTAAATGAAATGATCTGCAGGAAAATGATGGTCTGTGTCCCACATCTCCCAACAGAAGGCACCCAGAAAGGTCTTGGGTTCACCGTGATGGAATGGCTTTTCTCAAGGTATTTTCTTCCATCTCCTGAGACAGACAGACGGCAGTAGAGCCGGGCCAGAGAGGAGATGCCAGAGGGAAGCAGAGGGACAGAGCAGGGTGGACTGGGGAGACAGGACTCAGTCCTGCACACCAGCCACGGCCGGCCGCCTCTGCCTCTCCAGCAGCACTGGGCACAGGTGACATTTACGGAGGCCAGGGCGGCCCACAGTCTGTCCATCAGGTAATGCGAGGTGACAAGCGGTGCCGGGGAGTCACGATCTGCGGCGGGGCCCTGCAGAGCAGAGGGCAGCCAGCCCTGCGTTGGGGGCCAGGGCTCTGTGGCTGCACAGCCCCTGCCCGCGAGCACCAAACGCAGCTCCCAGACCGGCCAGGGCCCCCACGCCAGCCGGGCGAGACCAGCTGAGACCCTGCATCACACATCAGGCATTGCTGCTGCTTTTAACCACCTACTCCACATTCAAGATCAGCTTGTTTATGATCCACAAGTGGGGCTGTTTATGTCTTTCTCCCCTGTTTCTCTTCTCCACATTAATACTTGGACAGGTGGTTTCCTGTCCAAGTTCAGGGAAGCCCAATATTGTATTTATTTCTCTCCTGGATGAGCAGGGGAAGAGAGGACAGGCGGACTGTGTGGATTCTCCAATGTCTTCACTGCAAACATGCAGAGTGTCCAGAGAACCCAGTACATCAATCAACCCTCCACAAGCTCTCTTGTACAGAAACACACAAACTCCAGCCTTCTCCTTGTAGGAAGCAAAGCTTAAAAAAAAGGCACTTGCTTCTGGGTGCTTCACTGTTTCAAACTGCCTCTGCAAATTATGCTATAATTTGTGGCAGAGAGCAGCTGGAAGTGCCCACACACACAGACACAATACCCATCCTGTTGCCTCAGCATTCAGAATAAGGATCATATCCAATGTAAGCACAGACAACTCTGCTGACATTAGAAAAAATAATGAAGAAAGACTCCAAGAACGAGTAGGTTCTCTGCAACTCTAAGCAACAGCATCCCATTCACCCACCAGCCACTGAAGAAAATCAAGGACACAAAGCTTTGATACTGCACTTCCAGTTGTGTTCCACCTCCACCTTAGCAAAATCCTAGTCCAGGGATATTACACTTGCATGAATAGCCTCATAAAACCAGGAGTAGGAGAACACCACCCACATCACAGACGATGTGTAGGTGCCCAATAGATGCACCTGCAGAGCACAAAACTCCAGGTCTACCACACCAGTGCTAAACAGCCAGGTCTGGGCTAACACAGTTAAACTGAACTAATATGAGCTCGATAAAGCCACCTCAAATACCTCTGCATTGCAAGCATTTCACAGGTAAAGCTGGGGCAGGCATGGAAGCAAAGACTTCTCTTTCGCAAGAGTGCACAAGTGATCCCAACTCCCTTGGAGAAGGCAGTTGGAAAAGAAGCATCCAGGCTGCAACCAATAAAGCTGTCTTGATTTTCAGACAAATAATGGCAGGAAACCCCAGTCTCAGCAAATACATTTGAACAGAAAGTGGAATGACAATGCAGAGACTAGAAACACCCAAGCACTACATACACTGTCTGTTTAACCATCACAGGTAGTAAGTTTGTTTTGGTTCATGCCCCTTCTGCTCTCCAGGAAAGCCTTGGAAAAATACCCATGTTAAACACTGGGGTCTTTCTTCAGCTAAGGCCCAAAGCAATCCTTGAAGATTTCTGGCAAGCCTAGAGATAATGATGGTACTTCCACCATTCACAGCTTGGTTTTTAATATCAGAGAGAATCAAAAGCTGAAAGTCTTCAAATAATGAAAAACACACTTGTGCTCCTGAGGTCTCAGATATACACAGACAGGGTTCATTGCACTAGCACAAACATTTAAAGGTGTGAGTCGCCCTGCCTGACGCATGACTTTGCAGATACTGCATCCTCCGCAGAGCAGAAAGCACCAAGAAGTGGGAAGAGACTTGCAGAGAAGGGCTGATTTCAGTACAGGAACACGGGTGTGTGTGGGAGGTACAGCCTGTCAGGCAACTCGTCCTTGGGCATGACCTTCAAGGGGAAATACCTGTGAGAAACACTCCTGAAACTGGATGCAGTTACGTAGCAGGGTACCCATGTTAAGTGGAATCGAGCAAAGTTTTGCTGCTATGACTGCAGATGTAGTTTTTGTTTAATACATGGAAGATGAACTGAAAAACTGTTCCCTTTCTGGTGATATTTTTAACTGTCCAAGGAGATTTCCACAGACAGTATGGATTGCCATGCTAATATCCTAAAGAAAGGTTAGTGGTACTGCCTTGCTTTTAAGTAACACAGTAACCTCTGTGCTTCTATCCTCCCACTAACTCCAAATCAATAAATAATGCAGCCTTCTCCAACACTAGCATCAAGGAGAAAAACTTTCTGGAGGTGTGCTGGCACATATGTGAGAAGGAGCTTCTCCAACAGGAACCTGCACAAGGCAGGAGAAAGTTTCCTTCAGCTTCCTGGGTGGTGGGAAGAGCTGCTCCTGCTCCAATTTGGTAATGCTCCCATGGCCTCCCTTGCAAACAGAGGCCATCCAAAACCTGGCCACAGGAAGACCTGTGTCCTGTCCAAATGTCCTTGGACATATTCAGCTATTGACCCATTGTCCGATTTCAGTCAAATCAGGCCAAGACCTCAAAATAGCATCTGCTGCTGAGCCTGCACCAGGGCAAAGACTCCTTTAGCAACCGCACATCAGGTAATTAAAAAAGAACCGCAAGCCAGATTTACTCACCCTAACAAGGTATCACATCTCCCTGGTGACCACAGTGAAGACCACAGTAAAACACAAGAGTTAAAGTTTCTCATCTCCAAAAAAAGAAAAAGTTACTGAATTTGAGGCCTGAAGTGTTTTTCATGATTGTTTGATCAGATTTTCCCCTTGGCCAGCAGCCACCAGGAAAAAAACGCAGATTCTTACAGTTGTCTTTAAACTCCTGGAAAGGGTACAGGTCCCTATTAGAAAGGATCCCACTGGCTGCAGGCTCTGTGGCTGCCCCAGGCAATTGAAGACAAGTGTCTCCTGCTTTAAAAAATATAAATGAATACATTAAAAAAAAAAAGAAAAAAAATCTGCATTTTCCTAGCTGCAGGAGTTGCCCAGTGACTGGATTTTCTCACACCTTTGCTGGGTCAAAGAGCCCTCTTCCATCTTCACATCCACGGTTATAGGAATGGACATGGCAAGCTATGACATGCAGGAAAAGAGGCGTCCTGCAGGTCACAAAACCTGGGACTGTCACATGTGAAAAAGGTGCCAGCCAGCCAGGCAGCAGCCCCACTCCAGGCACAATCTGGGTTTTCCTCTCCCTATCCCCCAAACGACCTGGCCTAACCCCACTTTGCTTGGGAGAGCTGACAAAATTGCAGCCGGAGGTGGTGTGGCCACAGGCCAAGTTACATGAGTACTAATAAAAGAGACTTTGTGGAGGAGCCAAGTTAGTTCTTGTCCCCAACCAACTGTGCCAGAGAGCGCTCAGAGAGAGAGGACAGCCAGCACAGCATCTTTCCTTGCCCTGGGAGCTGGGTTTTGGGTGAAATGCATCCTTTTGGAGAACAAAACCACATTTTGAAGCCCTTTCCTTGTTCCTATAGCCCAGCCTGAGAGCACATCTCCTGCTTTAGATGCGTAAGGGTGACTCATCAGAACACTTTCCCTGCTATTCTACAAACTCATCTGTAACACCTTAGAATCTAATTGCCCTTTTCTCATCACAAATCATGTGCTTATGACCAATTTGTATTTGTACTTTCTCAGGCAAATTTAGTGGTATTACTCAAACATCTAAACCCAAAGTGTTATACACACCATCGAAAACATGTACTTTATTTCTAACACAAATGCAGATAAAATTAAAATAAAGCATATGTAACAGGCACAAAAAAAAGCAGCAAGTACATAGGGTTTGTTTGGTTGGTTGGTTTTTTTTTTTTTGTTTTGTTGTTGTTTTGGGTTTTTTTTTTGCCATTATGCTCAAAATGAAGACCAGAATTTCAGGTAATCTGAAACACAGTAAGATCTAGACATGCTGAACAGCAGCAGCCACTTCACCTTAACTTTGCCCTCCAGCAACACAGTGCAAGAACAATGAATATTACAAGCTGACAGCCCACTGTGAACGTTACCCTTTTCCACCACACTTCATGCAGGACCAGGAACAGTTTCATAGCTATTTTAAAGGAGAGAGGAGCAGCAAGGACCACAAACATACTGCAGGCCTGATGGAGATGCAGGTTGCCTGCAAGGGCTTTATGATATAGATCCCAAGGCAGTGAGTGGGAAGGTGCCACACATCCCCTCCATCCACGGCCACTGTGCTCTCTCCCGCTTCATCCCTCTCAAAGCCTGACTGCCCTCCCACACAGCCCATGGGCCCTACATTTATCTAGCCAGAGCAGCTATTGCTTTCTCAACCAGCCAGAAATCCCAGTCTGCAGACCCAACAACCCAAGGAAAAGAGGCTCCCACACCACCAAGCTGCCTCAGGGTAATAGGAGCTCTCAGCTTTGAGGGGAGTGTAGATGTGAGTGGTAACCTGTATCCAGGGAGCACAGGACAGCCCGAAGTGACTGCTTGAAAGCAGCCCAAACAAAACTTGGCTGATGCTTTTGCATCTCTGTCAGTTCACTTGCAGAAATCACCTCTAACATGAAGTTACAAGCAAGGTTAAAACACCAGTTAAACATACTTTAAATGAAACCTGAAGTCCCAATATGAAGAACTGTTGGTGGGCTGGAGAATAATCCCTCTACCTTTACTAGTGGAACAGAAATCCCTCTGTTTCTATTACCAACTTCCTTTCCTAGAAATCTCCCAAAGGCTCTTCTGAGCGCCATGACCCCTCTCCCTACAGGGATCTGTGCCTGGTTTCTATGAAGATCAGTTTGAATGACATTTTTCTTTCAGTTCCTTGCAAATTTGTAATACTCAATAAATTAAACACAAATAACACTTTCATTGTTTTGCTCTTATTGCAGCAATAGGAGAGAGTTCAGCTTGTCTTTGCTTGTTCCCTAAAAAACCCAGTGAGCAACAGATTTGTCCAACGAATCAACTCATTTCTGCAGAAACAGCCTAAAAAGGTATTTTGGAAAGTCAAGCGCTTGTGAAACTTGCAGATGATTTGATGCAATACCAGTGACTTTTGTGGAGTTGGAGAATTACCAGAGGTGAGCATCTGGTGCAAGAGGGAGCAGAAAAAACATATACACATAGCACGAACATCCCATGTGCAACTCAGTGCCTGCACAAACCTCTCCTCTAGCAGAGAAATAACAGCCTGGGGGCCTCCAGAGCAAGACCTGGAAGCACCTTCAAGAGCTGGCAACAACTTTTCCAGACATAGTAAGGTTTTGCATATCCACAAACAATAATGCACTCTAAATTCCCTGAAGCAGCAGCATCAGTACTTTTGTCAGCAGTCAATATGTGGGTGCTCCCAGCCCCTCACAGCCAAGCACTCCAAGCTGCCCACTCCCTGCCTCGGCTGGGGAGCACCCCACAGCTCCTCATCCCAATCCCCTTGCACACCCCCCATGTGGAATAACTTCAGATAAAAACAACGAGTGAGCCCCAGCAATTGCGAAGTCCATTTCCCAAGAGCAGCTGTAGTTTCTGCAACCAGGGCTCGCTCACAGCAGTGCTCACAGGGGTATCACAGCCCCGCAGCCCCAGCCCTTCGCTGTCTCCTTGGGCAGCCTCACTTGGCTAATGTGACACAGCTTCACACGATTATGGTGGTATCTGTGTCACAAGAGCAGGACACAGCCACCGGGCAAGGAAAGAGCCCGCTTAAGATTTTCTTTGGGGGTATTTTACATTTTAAAAGTAATTATTTCCTCCAACAACTTAATAAAAATGAAACCTGAAAGGTGCTTACTGGGTTTAATCCTGTTCTTTCAATGAATAGATTCAGTCCATCGCACACAGACACATACACGCATCACCCTAATTATATACTAAACTTCAAAGCAGAGTGCAATGGTTTGGCTCAAGTCTGCATAATTTCAGGCAGCCCGGTCTGGCTGTGCAGAAGTTCACAGCATATGTAACCACAGGACAGCTTCAATAACAAACACACAGGCACCGCAGGTTACAGCCACATACGAGCTAGGTTAAACACGTTTTTAAATTCCCTTTACCCCCCCTCACAGTCCTACTGTGGGATCAGTTCCTCCACCTAACCCAGAAGGCACAGATTGCAAACGCAAGTAAAATACTTACTGCCAAAGCCTGCAGGAAACTTAATGAAGTGAGGATAATTCCCATACATGTTTAATCTTCAGTTCATCGCTTGCCTTTCTAAACACAACTGCCTGCTCTAACTTCAAAGCTGCCCGGAGCGCAGCGCAGCCCGCCGGGGTCGGGGCATGGCTCTGCAGGAGCAGGGGCTCTCGGGGGGTGCCAGGGCAGCTGCCTCCTCCCGTGGCCTCATCCTTGCTTCACGCCGGCAGCAGCTGCTCGCCCGGGATGAGACATGCTCTTGTTCTGCGCCGCTCAGGGCTGGCTCCCGTGCTCAGCTGCCTCCGCTCCCCTCAAATTCGCGGCGGAGCGTCCAGGGAGCATAATCGCCCGGAGAAGATGCCAATCAATTCATGACGGCTCCGGTATAGATCAGAAATTGGGAGGAGGCGGAGAGGTTAAGTTGTTTAGGGGAGGAGCATCGTGGGGAAGGAGCGGGGCGGGGGGTGCTTTGCTTTCCCATCAGTGGAGACTCGCTACGGTGTATTAGTTACCCCAGCCATGTGGAGGGCTTCTCCGGCCAGGCGAAGGATCAGCCCTCGCCCAGATGATGATGATGATGATGGGCTGGCCAACAGATCATGTGCAACCAACCCGGTGCTTTGGGGCTAGCGCTGTGCGGGCACGGAGCTCCACACACCCATCCCAACCCAACCCATGCCGCAGCTGTGCCCCTAGCACCAAGTCACGGTCCTGTGGTGCTGGACTGCAGTCACCCCTCGGAAATGCGGTCAGGGCTGAGGAGCACCAGGACCTCCTTGGGGCTAGTAGAGCTGGAAGCAAAACTCTCGTTCCCTACTCCACCCAAAGGAGTCCAAAAAACACTCAAATCACACCAAAAAAAACCAGCATTAACCAGTTGCTAAAGCTGCATGAGATTGAGAGGAGGTGGGACACATGACAGAGTCCAGGGGGCTTGATCCATGCTACACAGAGTTATTAGAGTGTTCACAGCCATGCCAGCAGAATGCTGTAGGCTTCACAGACAGCCTCATGCGTACATCCACAATTTCAATGTAATGCCCATCCATCCTGACAATGAAATCTCCAGCACTGCCTCCTTCAGTGATAAATACTCCGAAGCAGGAGCAGTCCCAGTTCCCTGCCTGGCAAGCCCCCTAACAAACTCATGCAACTCTGGGGAAAGCCAGGGATACAGGCAACAGCACAGCTCACTGTTTCTGGTTTCTGATCTGGGACACCTCGAATGAAGTCACCTCAAAAGAATGGAGGAGGGAGGAACTTTGCTGAAGGTTGTAAAGCAAGCAGAGACTGAGGTCTGCACTCACATGTGTGTTGGAGGAGAAGGTGGGGTGCAGAACTATTGTGGGCACACGTGGCAGAAAAAGGGGGCATGGGGCTAGCAAGGGGCTTTGCCTTCCCAGGGAGACCATGGACCATCCCCACGTACAGGATGGGGAACGTGCCATGGAAGCAGCAAGACAAAATGAGGGAATAGCAGATTAGGATGTTTGGCATCCTTCAAGGGCCTTCTGGCACTTGGCTCCCTCCAGGACACCCAAGGACCCATGCTGCCATTTGGCACTAAACATGTTGGAAGAGGAAGGCATGGAATATGCCAGCCCAGAGCTGCTCACAGCACCCAGCAGCAGCTCAGGCAGATGCTGACTGAGGTGCTGTCAACCCTGAGATACTGCATGTGCAGGAGAAGGAAAGGTTACCCTTGTTAGCTCTGTTTTATCCTTCACTCTCAGACATTGCCATATCCATGCATTTCTAGCTAGAGTTTAAGCAAGGAAAGGGGTTTTCCCTCCCTCATATTAACAACTTTTAAATTATTTTTAAAAAGTCATTTGGTTTCCTCCCATTTCTGCTCTGCATCTGTGTGTGATGACTTTGTAATATGTAGTATCAGGAGGATACCATGACATGGATGTACAGCTCTTTATGGGTAGCAGGGACATTGTATCAACTCCAGGACTTTGGAGTTTACCTGGGAATGGGAAGCTAACATTTAGCATGTAGCAGAACAAAAGGATAACCTGCCTGCTGTCAGGAGCAAGGAGGTTTGAAGGCAGTAGTATCAGCATTCTGTATAGTCCATTAGCTGTAGTCCAGGTTTACACACACTGGCTTTTCTCACAGTTAAAAAAAAAAAAAAAAAAAAAAGAGGAGATCAGTATTCAGAGTAGGTTCTACTGAGGCAAAAAAACCCAAGCAACTGCAGTCTCATGGGGGGAATACAAACAGCAAAGATCACTGTTGTATTTTCTATCTAGCCACCTTTCACATCTCATTTGTTTTATTGCACAAACATTAGCGGCACTGCAGAACTGTTTTAGAGTAGGAACAGGCAGCTGAGCACCACACTTACATGTCCCAAGCTTTGAGTTCCAGGGAACAGAGACCAGAGGGTTTGATAACCAGCACAAGAGCATAACACAGCAGCATCTGACTGTGGTGCTAAAACCTGTCCCTGTTCAACTGGACTTGTGTCCTCCCCTGCCACCATCCCAATAATATACAATGATGACATCCTCACCAGACACCCTCAGCAAGGGCCAGTCCTCCTGCAAGTGTTCACAGATACATCCAGGTGCAGGAGATGTAGGCACAGCTCCTCTTTCAGTGGATGCTGCCCCACATTCCACCCTGTCTAATCCAAGTGACATCAATCCCAGCAACCACAAGGATTTCTAACCTGCAGGCAAAGTTTGCTATTTCAGGATAACACTGGCTTTGCCTCTGGTGCTGTCCTTTAACAGCCACACTGGGGATCCTTTCTGGGGGCAGGAGGCAAGAGTGAGGCACAAGACAGGGATGCCTCAATGCCCCGCAGGCAGAGACCCAGGGCACTGCTGAGCAACAGGCTGCAAGGTGGCTTGTTTCAATCTCTGGGCAGAAAATTGGATTTCTCAGCAGGGCAAGTTTTTTTCCTCTGTGACAAGACTGAAAGAAACATTTTCCAATCAAAAACCCCAGCAAACAATCTGCTTCCAAAAGAAGTGATTTTCACACACGCACCCTCAATAAGATCTGGGATTTCCACACAAGAGAAGGACTTTGTGCAGCCCCACACACAGTATGCCAGGGGGATGTTTCTCTGAAAGCTCTGGCATGATGGGAAGCCTGCCTGTCCAGCACCCACACAGAGACCTTTCTTATCATCTGTCCATCACCCTGCAAAGATGCACCAGGGTGATCTACCCCCAGATCCTCAGAACTGAGATTCTGTTTTGAGACAAATCCACTCTTGCACAACAGTTTGGCTTCCACCTGCTTGAGTCACACCTTCCTGCCATCCCCAGCTGGCTCGTCCCTTGCCCTGAGGCCAAACAAGAGGGTTGTGCCCTGCCTAGCAGTCGTGGGACAGAGCAAGGGCAGAGCCAGCTGCCTGTTCGTTTTGGCCCCAGCAGCTCTGGGCACAGGGAGGTGTGAGCAGCGAAGCGGCTTTGCGTGCTAAGCACCAACCGTGCCGAGATTTACTAGTACCATTAATTCTTACCGACCACGCAGCTTTAACTCCTTGCTAATGAAGTTTTAGTAGGGAATTATTTTTATTGATCTGCCCAGAGCAAAGAGCCTGATTTTAGTCCAGCTCTGTCAGCACCCCCTTCCCCATAGCTCTTTTCTTTCAGCTTAAAAGAAAGAGGAGAGGAAAGAAGACAAAACAGCTCTGAGCTCCTTAAAAAGGTTGGCAGTCCCAAGCAGTAAGTGGATTACTTTATTGATTTTTAGCAGATCTGGGTTAGCGAGTGCTTAGCACTACAGAACACATGCACACACGGAGCAACTTCAAGGAAAGCCCTCCAGGCCCTTTCCTCAGGCAAATCAAGAATCAGGCAATTAATTTAGAAGACCATCATGGATTTTGCTGCGTGGAAAAGCTCCAGCCCCTGTGCCCAAATCAGTCTGTGATAGACTCCAAGAGACAGTCCAGTCTCTCTTAAGCAGGTCCTATATGCAGGACCATATAGGAGCCCCTCAGTTTCTATTAGAATAGCACACTGCTTCAAATTATTGAATGCTTGTTATTTCACCACCTCCCCATATGTGAAAGGAGACATTATGACTGCCACTGTCAATTTAGGAAGGAAAACTACTGCAGTGCTGCACCCCGATGGGACTCAGTGCTGCTGATGGACATCCAGCAGCCACACCTGGGGCATCAGTCAGAGCAGGACTCCTGACAAAGCAATGCCGTTCAAGCCAGCCAAGAAGCTAACATTGTGTTGGGATCCCCAGCTCACCTCCCAATTAGCTTTCCAAGGCCACTGTACTGCAGACAGTATTTCAACAGTGTGTTGGAACAGCATCTTAAAGAACTGCTCCACCAAGTCTTTTAGGATGCTGGTCTCTGGTGCCAGACCCTAAACATGGAAGGCCTACCGTGGAATAATTTATTCCACTCTGCCCCAGAACCAGGAAAGCTAGAAATTAACCATGGTCCCTTTTCCTTGAACCAAGAAAATGCCAAACATGACCAAGAATTTCATCAGCCCCCATCCCATCCCATCTCTATTTAAAGACAAAGGCATTCTATGTATATGCCGATGCCACATGAGCCAAATACAAAGTTGGCACCTCTCATAATCCTGCAGCTGCACATGTACCTTTCTCCTGACCCTGCTCCAGAATGAGAGAGTCCCAGAGAAAACCCACTGCCCATGGTGGGGCTGCTGTTGGAGCTGAGGCTCCCTTCACAGGGTTAGTGAGGTGCAATAGGGGCTACCATGCTGAGGGCTCCACGAGCCAAAGTGGCTGTTTTTCTCCTTGCTGACCTCCCGGGGCAGACACACAGACACCAGATGACACTCTCAGGGCCAAACAGGAAGTCAGCAGCAGAGCAGGGACTTGAAACTGGGTTTCTCCAGGCTAACAAATGGACTGAGCCAATCTCATCCATCTGTTGTACTGGTTGGCATTGGCCTGGGACAGGCAAAAGTCACCAAAATCAAGGTGACTCCTATGACTCCCCAGAGATGGAGAGGAAGGGGAGTGCTGCATCAGCCTCTTCTCACCACTGTCTCGTGTCCAGCAATAGCCACAGACACCAAGCTAATGAAATTACCCCCAGAGCCCCACCGGGCTAATGCAATTACCAGCAGCAGCACGTTCAAACAGCAGCACCACAAACACACCTGCAGTAGCACAGCCTGCTCCTTTCTTCTCCCCAGGCCTTCCCCGTCTCTCCCTGAGCCCCATGGATAACACCCAGTGTGGATCCCCTCCCCATGGTCTGGAGGGTAGGGACCACCATCCCTAGTGCCAGGCTGCTCCAGGGAGGGCACTGCCTACCTTGCAGAAAGCACTATCCCATGCAGCCAAGTGCAGCCTCTGAGGGCAGATAATTCCCAGCATGTTTAAACCTTGGGAGACCTTCAATTACCAGCACCATAATGAGGCCCTGGACACTAATCAGCGGTGTCGCCGAATCCTCTTACGCCTGCCTAAGCACCTCCAGCAGCTTTGCTGGTTGCAGAGCCCAGCTGCCCACTCCTGCAGGGAATTACCTCCCCTGGCAGGCACCAGTGGTGGCACATGCACATTTTGCAGGTGAGACACTCACAGGCATTGGTACCAGAGTGACAGAGATATCTGAGCAAGGCCTCTGCCCAGCCCAGAAGGCACCTGGGACCAAGCCCACACTGGAGATGCACTGGAGTGGATAAACATTGCTAAACTAGTAGAGGAGATGTTTTAATGCTCATGCTCCCTATTTGAGATGCAAAGGGCAGATTTACATCTGTCAGCTGTACCACCAAGCCAAGCTCATTCCCTGAGATGCTCCAAGAGGGTTTTCAGCTAACTGTGGATGGCAGGTGACCCTGCCTCACTCCACTCCTCTGCGCTGGCACCCGCTCACGGGGCGACAGGCAGCTCCCTCTGCACATCCGCTCTGACTCACGCTTTCTGCTCCAACAATGCACTTTTTAATATCATGCGGGGAGCAAAAACAACAGGTCCACTATAACGCTGAGATATCCTGAGGCAGAAAATCCATTCGGAGCCCAGCTAGAGAGAGTCAAGTCAATTAGACACTTTCTGGGGCGTCAAGCTGCCAACAATCCCAGCCTTTGTAACAGCGAAGAATCACTGCCTATGTGCTTCCCAGCGACTCCCCCTTGACAGAGCAGAAAGGTCAGCAGTGCCAGCGTCATGGAAAAGCATGCAACAAAGTATTCCTGGGAAGGTGGATCCAAAAAACCAGCCATTTGGACCCTCTGAAACATATTTTTTTGTCCAAAGCATCCATTGCAATGGGTTGGGTTTGCGAGGGCATAAGCAAGCTCTTATTTGATTGAGGGAAGCCAGTTGATGTAATCTTTTTGGATTTCAGTAAAGCTTTCAATACCACCTCTCCCAAGATCCTTCTGAACACACTGTCCGGCCCACAGCTGGATAAACACATCATGTGGTGGGTGAGCAGTTGGCTGACAGGTCGAGCACAGAGGGTGATAGTGAATGGGGTGACATCACACTGGCCACCTGTCACTAGTGGGGTTCCACAGGGCTCCATTTTGGGCCCTGTGTTCTTCAATCTCTTCATAAATGACTTGGACTCTGGACTGGAAGGGATAGTGAGTAAGTTTGCAGATGACACAAAACTGGAAGGAGGCAGGGGGGCCCTGCAGAAAGACCCTGACAGATTAGAGGACTGGACAATCAGCAACCATATGAAGTTCAACAAAGGAAAGGGCTGGATTCTGCATGTGGGATGGGGCAACCCCAGGTGTACAGACTGGGGGATGAGATTCTGGAAAGCAGAGCCATGGAAAGGGACCTGGGGGTTCTGGTCAATGGCAAGTTGAATGAGAGTCAGCAGTGCCCTGGAAGCCAGAAGGGCCAGCCCTGTCCTGGGGGACATCAGGCAAAGCATCGCCAGCCAGACAAGGGAGGGGACTGTCTCACTCTACTCTGCACTGGGGCAGCATCACCTGCAATATTGTGGTAGTTTGGGGCACCACAATATAAGAAATATATTAAGTCATTAGAGAGTATCCAAAGGAGGGCAACAAAGATGGTGAAGGGCCTTGAGGGGAAGCCGTATGAGGAGCAGCTGAGGGCACTCAGTCTGTTCAGCTGGAGGAGACTGAGGGGAGACCTCATTGCAGTTACAACTTCCTTGGGAGGGGAAGAGGAGGGGCAGGCACTGATCTCTTCTCTGTGGTGACCTGTGACAGGACCTGGGAGAACAACCTGACGTTGTATCAGGGGAGGTTTAGGTTGGATATTAGAAAAAGATTGTCCACCCAGAGGGTGGGTGGGCACTGAACAGGCTCCCCAGGGCAGTGGTCACAGCACCAAGCCTGCCAGAGCTCAAGAAGCATTTGGATGATACTCTCAGGCACATGGTGTGACTTTTGGGGATGGTCCTGTGCAGAGCCAGGAGTTGGACTCAATGATCCTTGTGGGTCCCTTCCAAAACAGTAATTCTGTGATAATGCAGGAGATTTGTCCTACACCACAAAGAGGTTTGGACATGCGTTGTATGGAGAAGGAAAGGTTGGGTAAACAGAGTGAAAGCTCAGTGTTTGCAAGTTCATGGCGCTCTGCCTGCTTCCAGACAAGTCATTCCACCTTTTTGCCTTTGCTGGAATATGGTTCCTATTTTGTCTCTATGATCTCTATTCCATATTGCAACAGGCGGAGTCACCCATCCCTCACACTTCAAGGTAAGCACACACCTTCTCTTGTCCATGATACAAGAGAGAAAATTGGGCTATAAAAACCAGGATTCCAGGTTGGATAAGGAATGAATAAAGCCTGGATTTCTACATGCAAGTGCAGGTGAAGAAAGCTTCACTTGATACCTCCTTGATACGACCCTGCAAGCCAACTTTCTAGAGTGCCAGAGGACCTACAGGTTGCCATTTAAATACAAGCCCCTCTTTAACCCTACTGCACACAAGATGTGAAGCTGGGATTTCTACAAAATGCCCAAAACTAGCTAGGTTACCTTTCTTCAAAGAAAACTACACCCTGATCAAGATTCCTTCATCTTCTGACAAAAAAAAAAAGTTCTCAGAGAAACCTCAGAAGACACATCCCATGCAACTGCCTGCAGTTTTCCCACAACAACCACTTCTCAGAGGAAATATTTCAATGGAAGATGTTTCTTGCTCAGGTTAACCCTGCATTATTGCTTGTAGGGACAGGGACTTTAAAAACAAACAAACAAAAGCCACCTCTCAGTCACAAGAAACATACTGGATTTAGAGCCTTCTGTGACTACCTAGAAACAAACTGACACTCAGTCCCCTCACCTATCTCTGCAGATCTTCTAGAAAACTTTCAAACCCCCTATTTTTCCCCTTGATCCTGCCCCATTCTTTGTGCTCTGCTGCTGGGAAACTGGGATTTCTGTGAGCATACTGTGTTCCCCTCCTTGGCAAGAGCCTGGGCTGGGTGGCACAGAGCTGACAGGGGACAGCCCAGCCACACAAGACATCTGCTGGACCTTGCATGTGCTGATGACCACCAGAGCTCAACACAGGGTGGGGAAGGTCTTGTCACAGCACTGGCCTGCACAAGGCCATAAAGAGCTCCCACCTGCATCCTCCCAGCAGGTGCCGCAGCCTGCTGTGCACCTGGGGGCTTTGCTTGCTACTCTCACGCTGTGCATCCCCACGTTCATGCTTTTACATTTCCTCCTGCTTCAGCAAGTGCAAAACTCCAGAGACAACCTGTCAATCTCCATCACATCCGGCTGCCTCAAATGGTCTATTTATACCAGACAGGCAAACGTGGCTATCTTGGAGTTCAAGGTAACAAGGGTTATTTCTACTCTGAGTAGCTCCTTTCTCAGGGGAGGAAGGCTTGGAGGTATCCAAGAGGAACAGCTTCACCTCAAGGGCCAGCACCAATATCTTCATGGCTGAGAGCACAGGTGTGGGTCCCAAGGTCCAAGCCAGGCCCAAAAGCTCAGTAGGCTGATATTTATCATAAGACACCTAATCCCAGGCCACTCTGTACCCTGCCATGAGAGAGGGGAGATCAGTGTGTACCTCTGGAATTCTAATCCCTGTCTTTCCAAGCCAGAAAGGCCACAGCTTCAAGCTTGCTTACACTTGGATTCTCACTGAGCACTGCCTCAGTCAGATTAATGCCACAGTGGGGGCTCCAGCTATCTCTGAATCACTCCCGTCTCTCCTTTTATGTCTCCAGTAAAGTCTGCTCTCTGGCAGCCAGCACATCTGATCCAGTATACAGCTTGATTTACCAAATTGACCCATTACTATCATTTGAAAAGATCTGAGGAAGGAGAAGGCATTTACAGCAGATTAGCACTATGAGTCACACGGCTACAGAGCTTTTGATCTGGACCAAGGGTCCAAAAGCCACAACCACTATGTCACCAAGGTGCAGCTCCAGTCAGCACTTCTCAGCCACTTCTCTTTGACTTTAGCTCTTCCTCCAGTGGGAGACTTTTTCTATAAGCCACAGTGGGATGGTGGGGCTGCTGCCCCTTTCACAGGATGCTTGCAGCTCCACAGGAACCAGGCAGCTTACTTGGATCTCGCTTCCACTTCTTTCCCGCAGATGCCACTGGCTCATTAGCCCCTTTTTCAGTACATTTCAGTCTGTCCACTGGGTCCCCTGAGAGCAGAGAAGGAATTCACATACCACTAAACCCCAAGTGTATCTGCATGAAAGAGGGAGAGGCAGGTTTCTCAGTGCTTTGCTGTCTCCTCTAAAGCACAATGCTTCTGTAATGACATGATCTTCCTGGGTCTGGCTCTCCTGAACTCCACTGAGCTTCAAGCAAGTCTTGGAACAAGTTTTCATTGCTCAAAATATAGCAACTCTGGCCTAGCACTACTAGCACAGCAACCCTGCACACTGCAAGCCCCCAGCTCCTGTCTATGATGTTTCTGAGTCAGGAGCGGAAAAATACACACACACTCCACACCCAAATCAATAAACCAGTCCCCCATCTTTGCCTAAAGACATGCCCATGTCCATGCTCTGCTGCAAACATGCCTGTGCAGCCTATTCCCAAACACTGGATCCAGAGACACAGCCGAGGCATTGCAGTTGGAAGAAATGAAGCACAACCAAGTCTTGTTGCCCAAGCATATGAGGCATAAAATGCATTTCAGATGAACTGAAGCCCAAAGAACCCCTTTATTAACTGGCAGTAAAAAAATGCAGGAGAGGGGCATATAAAGACCTCACCTTAGCCCTCACTGTCTCTGCCTCCATGGGTGCCTCAAACCACTCTACTCCTGGTAGTTTGCATCTGTCCCCTAAGCCATGCAGACATTTCCACTTCACAGAAGAGCAACAGGTTTATTTTGAGATATCTCCTTATAGGCACAACCAATTTCAGTTCAAGACTCTGCCAGCCCAATATGTCTGACATTCAGAGGATCGAGCCCTCTCTTTGCCTTGCCCACACAGACACACATCTCTCATCTTTGTTCTAGCAGCTCTTCTTCCCTTGGGACTCACCTTCCAGTGGCAGCCAAAAGGAGACAAACACAACATGAAACTCAGCCAAAATGTTCTCCCACGAGATCCATTCCTCTCATGTTTCCCTGCAGAAAATGTTTAAAACCCTTTGCCTCCCTGTGCAGCCAGGGGGTGGAGAAGGAGCCAGCTACAGTGAGCATCCCTTTCCTCACCAATGCCCTCCACTGCTTTTCAAACATATTCTTCTCTCAAAAGCCACACGTTCCCCTGTACCAAATGGAGAATCCACTGGTATTTAAAGCCACAGGAGCACAACAAAATTCCCTGTGCCCTAAAGAAAGGAACAACCCTGGATCAACACAAGGACAGATCACATCACACAGAGCCAAGACAGCCCAGCATTGAGGAGCAATGAAGAATTTGCAGGAATATGGATTGACATTTGCTGTCACTGTCAAATACCTGCTCTCTGCCCCTCAACTTCTTCCCAGTAGAAAGAGAGAAAAGAGCACCAGTCACATGTTTTGGCCCTTTCCTTTCAAGCCTCTGAGCAGAAGGAGCAGCCTCTACACAGCAGAAGCAGAGAAAGGACCTGGGATGAAGTGGGCACAGCAAAGCATGCTCAAGTACTGGCACTGCACTGATGGGCACTGGCTTAAGTCAATTTATTAAAGCAAGCACTGAAGATCCCAGAGCAGCTCCTCCACAGAGCTGTCTACTCTGCCAGCCAGCCAGATCTTAGTTGAAAAATCTGGAAGCCAGTCCCTTCTAAGGCCTTAAGCTTTCCAAACCACCAGCACAGCCTCAAAGGCTGCTAAATTTGCCAGTCCCAAGGTCTGTCCTGATACTTGCAAAGACTAGCACTTCCTATCAGATACTTCCCAAGCACAGTTTGTGAGTCAGCAAGGGATGTTCCCACAGGGAACTCTTGGCATTTAAGAGCCAAGCCATACCCACACATATCAGTCTCCATGACTCATTTAATTAATGAGTCTTTTAAATCATACCTGTCTACTAAACCTGGCAGCCCTAGAGCCTTAAATCCAGGGCAACAAAGACACAACACTTCCAGCACCCCAGAAACTGTGCAAGACATATCCCTCAGTGCCCCAAATACTTCTCCGAATCCCCCTGGGCACCTGAGCCAGGTGGGAAGCTTTCCAGAAATGCTGCTCCACCAAGACACAGGCTACTTCAAGATTCCACAAGAAAAGCAAACCCAAGAAACATGTTTACCTGCCATGCTTTGGCACACATAACCTCTAACCTAGGATGGCCCAGCAGCAAGGGAAGATGAATATTGATGAACCCTTGGTCAGGTGAAACAGAAGAGCTAAAACAGTGGAGGGCCTCTGCTGACACCAATGGACACACCTCTCTGACAAACAAAACTATCCCATTTGCAATACCCAAGAGCTGCTCTGGTGCCTCTTCCTGTCTGCAAGCCAAGCTATTAATGAGGGCAGGCTCCCAGGACCCTGAGAAAGCAGATCCAAAAGTAGAATCTCAGTCAGTGCTCTCGACCTCTCCTGGTCTTATAGGAAGATGCAATTTTGTGTGCATTCTTATTACCTCCAGGCAAGAATCTCCCAAAACCTCCCCATCATCTGTAACCATACTTAGAGAAGAGCCTTGCTGGTGCTTACTGAGCACCTTGCACAGCCTCTCACTTGGAGCACCCACATTTCTGGCCCTTGTAACAAGTCAGCAATAAGGAAAAGTCATTTAGATCCATCACCATGTATGTGGCAGTGAATGGGGCCAGGGCTGCCAGAGAACAGCTAAGAGAGGTCCTGTCAGTCCTCTGCAGGGATGTCTGTAGAGATATCAGTATATATTTTGGGGACAGCCAGTCCTGGACCCACACAATTATCAGTGATAAAAGGTGTTGAACAGTTTAGGGCAGAGGCTGCTGGCAGCTACCTGATGGAGGAAGGACACTTGAGCACACTCTGCTCCTATCCTCTCTTGAAACATCCATCATTTGCAAGATGGATGGACCTTTGGCCTGGCTCTGTCTGCTTTTTACACCCATGAGTTCCTATCACCAGGCCCACGCAGCTCTGACCTACCTGAAGTCCAAGTCCCAGCTACACAGAGAAGGCAAATAAATAAATATCACAGACCCAGATTCAAACCCCAGCATCCCTTTTTCAGCCTGAAGAGGAAGGCAGTGAGGACGCAAGGATGCTTGATGTGAGATGTGATGTGACCACTCCCTGCCATCCCAGGCTCTAAAGGGCTCTTGGCTCCCCAGCCACCTGCCCCATCCCCTGCTGAGCAGCACAGCCACCCCCAGGGCACCCACAGCCCTGTGCGTGCAGCCAGTGAGGGATGGCTCCCCAGACAGCACATCAGCCCTCCCCACGGGCTGGCTCTCTGCACGAGATACCTGTCAGGGGCAGGGATCATCGCCCAGCACACAAACAGGAGCTCTTCCCAGCTCTCTCCCACCATGGGCCAGCAGGCTCAGACAGATCCACGTGTGTGATGTGGAAGCAAGGCTGGCCAGGTCTGCTGAGTGGGAGAGGCAGTTTTGCATCTCAAGTGCCCAAAGTGCTGGTACAACTGTGGAGGAGCCTCTTCTGCCCAGGTGGTGACCTGTCAGGGGTCTGCAAATGCACTCCCTTCTCCCTCAGCAGGACTCAGTGCCCTCTTTCACAACCCAGAGCATGTAGAAGGGAAGTATTCACCCGCTCCGGGATCCTTCTTGACTTCTGTGATCATATATCCCTAAGAAAACCCACCCTAGAGGATGTGTCAGGCCCAGCCTGCCTGCAAGTTGCCACCCCCCAAACGCAACCCCGTTGCCTGGCCTGAAAACCTGCCCCAAGCACCCTGGTGTCCCCTCCTCGCCTCCTGTATGCCTTTAACAGTTTGCTGGATTACCCATTGCAACTAAAATAACAAAGCTACAAAAGAAGAGGGTGAACAGACGTGATATTCTGCAGCAATTAGGACTAAACAGGGGAAGAGGGGGCAGGGAATGAATGGACAATGGGGAGGGCAGGGACATGGCAGCCCAGGCCCCGACAGGCTGGGCACGAACTGTCCTCAAGAGGCCGGGCCGAAGCCAGGGAGCAGTGAGCTGTACATAAGGAAACGCAGGGAGATGAAAAGGGTTATTTAAACAAGCACCGGACAGTCCTCACAGGGCCTCCCTGTCCCCTTGGCTTCATCACAGTGTCCAGGGTAGAGCAGCTCCTGCTTCCCCCGCTCCAAATCCTTTTGGGTGGCGGGGGGACGCTGGCAAGCTGTGGTGGGGTCCGCTTAGAAAGGAAGGAATCCATTAATCTCTCTGGTAATTACTGCCACATATGGATTTGCACAATTACACTTCGTTAATTGGTTATTACAGGCAAGCCAGACTGATTGGGCAGAACGGCTGAGCTTTAACCCCTTCGCTGCCCCCAGGGCCAGCCAGACACCAAGGCACCCTTCTTCCCAAAACACTGCTGTATCCTCCTGTAACCCTGCTGGACTCTATGCCAAGGACCAGCAAGCACAGCCCTCAGCACCCAGTCGAGACATCTTTGCTCTCATGCCTTCCTTTCAGCTGGGGATCCCAAAGAGATGGCCCAAGGGGAAAGGAGTGAGCCTCCACCTCAAAACAGCCAAACTCCCCAGCCAGTTTCATCTGCTCTGGGTTTGCAGCAGACACACCACATGCTCCCCAGGGTGCTGAGGGATGGCAAACTCAGATTTTGTTTGTTTTTAGGAGGAGACCAAGATTCCTTGTGCACTTCGACTTTGTGCCCTCGAGCCCAGCAGGGTTGGTGCCAACAACAGAAAATCCACCCCCAAGTCTGCCTGTCTCTGAATGCAACTTCTTCAACTGGATTTGCAGTGTAATGCTTTTCTTCCTCAAAACATTGAAAATGGAGGCTTTACTCTAGTAATAAATACTAACACATGCTATACCAAAAAATACAGATAAAGCCCCTGTAATACTCCAGACAGCATAGGACTTCTGCCAGTTTGGAGTGGAGGCTGCCTGGCCTCCCCACAATGCAGCTGCCACCCCTCACAGGTAAGTAATGGACCATCCAAAACCTGGCCCCAAAATGTCTTGTCCATGATCCAGCAATGTTTCTGGAAAAAAATGCAGAAGAGGCAGGCCAAGGTAAGAGCAATTTCTGCCAGAACCACGTCAAAGGCTTCCTGTTAAAAGCTGTAATAAGAAAGCAGCAAACAAGAGCATTGCAGAAAACCCACAGGGTAGCAGGGCCCATCTGAGGGGAGAACTTTTCTCAGCAGACACTGATAGCAAGGACAGAGCAGGCATTGGCATCGTGGTACTTCAGAGCTGCTACACTGCTCCTTGGCCAGAGCAGAGGCCACAGAAGAACCTACTCCAGACAGCTCATGTCTCTCCCTTTCCCAGGGGCAGCCCAGCGATCCCCTCCAGGGAGGCAATGCCTTGTGGGCAGGAGGATATTGATTAGCCCAGGCAAGGGATGTATAGGAAGAGCAGAGCCAGATGTCTCACAAGGCACACAATAAGGACTTACAGCTTAACTTCACAATCACCCCAGCAAGCTACCACAGCAGAAGCAAGGAGAGAAATCACAAGCAAAATCACAGCAAGAGAAGAAAAGGCTAACTCCAAACCAACCTCCAGCTTCGTTCTCTGGGTAAAAAAGCCCTTGGCCAGCCCTTAAAGACTCCAGCTGAAGCAGATCAGGAGGAGATTCAGAACATCTGTAACAAACCCATAACCACCCTGTCCTCTACTGCCATCATTACAATAATGCCTGAAGTGATTGTAATATTAATGATATTATAAAAACAATGATATTATAATGCTACAACACTTTAGGTCTAGCCTAAGAGAAACCTCCTTCTCATCAGCTAATTAAAGGGCTTTTACTGTCCCCTCTCTGCTGTAAGGAGTAGCCCAGCAAAAAAACTCTTCTCCCTAGGAGGTCACTGGTGTTTCATGAAAGTTGCAGTAGGATTTGTTCCTGTTGTCCAGTGACCTGTGATTTCCCAGCTCCCTGACTTCATATAGACATTTCTTTTTCCTGCAAAAGCCAGCTCCAAGCTCACTGTCTGAAGGGGACCATCTGGTCCTTTGTAAAGGTGGCATCTCCCAGATCCCTGCAAGTGTTCTCAGGTGTGCGTGAGCTTGTCTTTGAGGAAGGGAAAGGCAGACCAGCCCTGCACTCATGAAAGGTTGCTGATCTCTCCCCTAAACCAATTGCCTCTGCAACATTCAGAATGAATCTTCAGAGCTGTCAAAGGGAAGATCGGGCAGAACCTGCAACCATGTTTAAAAAGGTCAGCTGGGAAAAGTCAGGATGGGAAGGATGCTGGCTTTATTGACAGATGCAGAGTGGAAGGGGCCAACCTGTGAGTACCTGCAAGCTGGTTTTGGCAGTACATGCTAGACTTCAGCTCTGGGCTCTCTTGGCTGCAGCTGGTGACAAATCCTTTGTGGATTGCTTCCAGACAACAGGGTCTGGGGACTAAGCCTGAAACTGAGTCTGGGGCTCAGCACCACACAGAGATCTTGTGCAGCCTTCCTGAGGGGTGAGAGTAGGCTGGTGGGATGGATGCCTTTCTGGCTCTCATGACAGTCTTTTAGAGCTCAGAGACTACAACATAAATTTCTCTCTGTCCTTTACTTACATGCATATCTGTGCAATACAGGTTGGTTTTGATTCCCAGAGTTCAGAATTGATGCAAAGGTTACTTTGCATCTGACTAGTGTTTTACTACTGGTTTAACTGATATACACAAATCAGACAAATAGTGTACCTGCTGATGCTAATTAAACTTAATATTGATATGGATATATGACATATTTGCTAATAAAGCAGCAAGAGAAGTTGCTGGTTTAGATTTTATGCGACTTGGAAATATATAAAGGCAAGTAAATATATTCTTTTTGGTCAGAATATTGTTACATGTATATTGCAAAGAGCTCATATGTAGCAGTTAGTGAAACACATTGAGTCAGGTCAAAACCCAAACCCAGTTCAAAGGGATCTGAAATTAATTAAGCCATTAAGATTTTCTCCCAGTTCAATTCTCTCTCTCTGTGTACATACACACACATATTTAATACCTTTGAAAAAATCAATATTTATCCAAGGAGAGCTTCATTTTTTTAGAGAAGCATCACTTTTATTAAAACTATTATCCTCATGGAAAATTCTTGGAATTAACTTCCACCTGTTCTTTTTTGACCTGTATGAGCTGATCCCTGAAACTCCTTTAGTATAAGACACTACAGCCCTCACATGTAAATACATATCCTCTTCCACACCCTGAATGCTTTTCTTTCCCTCCATTGCAGGAGGATAGCACAGACTCAGAGGTCTGGAAGAGACACAGAGGAACACAAGCTCATTTCGCCCATCTTCCTGCCCCAAATCAGACCAGACATCTTTGGGGACAGAGCTGCCACCTCCTTCGCTAGCCCATCTGTCCCACCACACCTCCACCACTCCTGTAAAATTAGATTTTCCCAGTGTCCAAACTCTCCTGCAATGGCAAGCTCAGCACAGTGTTACAAGGGTTTCTTTCTGAGACCCGTGCCCAAATTAAAGTCCCATAAAGGCTCTGTTCAGACCGCTGTAGGGGCAGCATGACCAGGAGGTTGGGCAAACCCCACAGCTTTCAGTGGTGTCCTGCACAGCCTCCCAACCCACAGCTGAGCCCACACCGCTGCTCAGCACAGCTGATTTTCACAGGGTCAGGACATGGACTTACAGAAGTGAGGGAAGGAGCCTGTCTCCAGGGAATAAGGAGCCTGTGTGCCCGGCTGCATTTCCAACCTGCGTCCTGTCTCTTCAGCAGACTCAACCATGAAGCGAGGTTTGGGATCAGCTCTCTCAGCGGTGCTGGGCTGTTGGAGAAAAAAAGGAGTGTTTGCACATGACAGAGCAGCATCCTCACAATCCGTCCCAAGTTACAAATTTACCTCCCAGACCTTGACCAGGGCTGGGGTTTCCTGTGTTTGCTCCTGTCTCTTTGGAAAGTGGGAGATGTTGCAATGCCGGGGGGAGGGCTGGCTGCACAGGCTGCCTGGGAAGGGCCCAGCGACTCAAAGGAGCTGGCCCAAAACAGCTCTGCTGAGAAAGTGTCTCCTGGAAATGATTTCTTTTCTAATCCCAGCTCCTAAAGGAATGAAACCAAGCAAACAACTGCCATCCGGTCTGAGCATCTGTCTCAGTTCTGCTTTCCTGCTTCTCTATGACAGTTGTCTTTTTTTTCCCTCTCATCTGCACCCACTCTATCTGGTAACAAACTATGCCATCGAGAAGGTGGCAGTGTTAGCCACATCAACACTGGAGTCCAGTGGAGACCAGCATAGTTGGCTTTTGCCTCCCTCAAGCTGTCTGAGGATGGTGGGGGCAAGTGTGAAGGCAGCAATGTTCTGTACACATTCCTGAGCAGTGCCACTAGTTGCTTGCAAGTGACCTGGACAGACCCTCGTCTCCAGAAGACTTTCAGAAGACAACCAGCCTGTGCTGCGACTGGTTTTTCTTGTGCTGAAGTTAGAGCCCCTGGCTTTGTTCCTGTGCTTGCTTATCTCTGTTACATTCTCAAACCATGCCTAGGCGTCTGCCTGCATCCTCCCTCGTGTTTGGATTTTGCCAGTCTTGATGGAGAGGAGCTACAAGCAAACAACATTCCTCTCTGCCGTCTGCACTGATAATCTCGGGATCTCATCTCCTCTGCACTCCCCTTCAGGCTGTGTCAACACCGCTGGGGTTGTGGAGGGCAGGATTGCTCTGACTCCACTGTCCCATCCTGTACACTGTGTGCTGCCCAGCCCAGCCCCAATCCACAAAGACTGTTCCTCTGGGATGTGAGTCAGACTTGCTAGGGGGTTTAAACCACCTCCCTCTCCTACATTTCTTCACATTTCCAGCAACAAAACACTCAGGTCTCAAAGTGCAGAGTGATCTCAGGAATTGGAGCCTCTGCACTGCTGAGATCAGCCAAAGCCAAGGTGGGCCACACAGCCCTGTCCACATCAGTGCCAACTGCGGGGACATCTCCTGCAGGAGAAGAAGCCACAGGGAGTCCAGGCAGGCAGAGTTAGCAAGGGTGACAAATGACTGGTTTGATTTTGCTTGCACTTGTAGAAAATTTCTGACCTGAAACTTCAACAAATTCCTCAAATTCAACTTCTCATGCAGCTGAAACCCTGCAGGGTAGTCTGGATTGAAGTCAGGAGGTGAGAAAAGAGACTCCTCTCTAGGAGCCATAGAAACCCAGTGCTGTCTGCTGTGTCTCCTCTCCATGGGCATTGCCCTTCTTACATCCTTGCACTGCTCTGGGTAAGGTGGGTCCCACTCATTCTTTTCTTTTTTTTTTTGTTTTTGTTTTTAACCAGGAAGGGCTGCCCAGCAGCCAGATCACTACTCAGGGACTCCAGATCCCCTTGAACCTGCCAGTGACCTTTCAGACCCACTCAGGTTTGCCTCCCTAGTTCTCACAAACAGCAAGATTTCTGTGCCCTAAGCTGTGGTGCTTGGATCCTTCTTCCTACCCCTTTCCCTTTCTCAGATCTAACATACCACAGCAGCTGCCAGAGCATGGAGCCACTCCAGAAATGAATCTCCAGTGCGAGATGGCACAGCTTTAATTACATGACAGGAGCCAGAAGAAAGGCTGTGAAACACCGTGCTCTCAAAATCTTAAACCTCCACTTGAGGCACTTTGCGAGGCTTCCAGAAGAAGTAGCAGGACATGAACTCACACAAAAGAGCCGAATCAATGCCCTGTTGATACAGTCCAGCAAAATAAACTAATGATGGACAGGACTGCAGGTTTTCATACGTGAAGGAAGGATTTACAGTGATACCAAAGGAATTATTTCAGCCCCGTGGTGACAATACCCACCAGCTTCCTTATTATATTTTATTGATCTTGCCCTAAACACATGTGGCTGGAGGAAATGATGCATAAATTACTAACAAGTTAATTTCTTGCTCCGACACAGACTCACAACAGCCCTTTGAAGGGGAACCAGGAAAGACAATGTGTGAAAGGATAAAGGCAATGAGACAGGCTTGGATGTAATAATCCCATGTGAATGATTATTGCTGCAACTAATGTAATCTAATAATGAAGAATTTACGCCAGATGTCCCCTGGAATATGCCAGGCAGACTCAGGATTCAGCAGTGGATCCATTTCTAAGGAAACCTTGTTAGGAGGGAAAAAAAATGCTGTTGTCTGTTTGTCAAGTGAGAGGCTGTAGACTTTTATAGTCAGAGTCATGACAAAAGCACACCTTGCAAAGCTTCCTGAAAGGATGTTCATCAGGCTTGATTGCCCATTTGTTTTCAGGAGAAGTTTAAGGTGTTGGGTTTGGCCTATAAAGCCTCTAACAGTCTAGGAGCAGCCCATTTCAGAAGCTGCCCCTTACCTCAAGCCAGAGCTTACACTGGGATCTCCCCTGTCTCTCCCTGGAGCACAGAGGGAGCTGCTGGACTCCAGTCTCCAAGACAGGTGAATGAAGAGTGAGGAATCGCTTCTTTTTATTTACTTTGAACTTGCATCCCTTCAACTCCCTCAAGGACATCCTTAAACCAGGGTTCCATCCCTGTCCTGGGGCATTACATACTCCCTACACTCCTTTCCTTCTCACAAGCTGCAGGATACAGGGACACTCCATAGTAGTGAAAAGGAAAACAGAGAGCTCTGCATCAGAGGAATATCATGGGTGTACCCAGGCTGCTGCAAACTGAGATTGGCCTCACCTTGGTTCATGCCATTTGGAAGCCCATTTTGCAGCAGGCAGGTGAGCACCAGCCTGGCAGAGCACTGCTGACCACCCAGCTCTTCATGAAGACCTGAACTAGACCAAATTTGTTGCCCAAAGCGCAGACAAAAGTTGGGATAATTTGTTATTTCAGATCCAGCCCCGATTGAATGCTCTTCTAGCTCAGGGCAGTGCTACCAACGGGCACTGATTTCCATGGCATGTTAGGCAGTCAGCCAAAGAGAGACCCAACATCCACACTACTCTTCATTCAAAAACCACCATGAGCTAAGTGTAAAAACAGGCACAAAACACAGTTTTTGCACTCTCTTCACCTCTGTTGCTTATTCGTCAGCTCTTTGAAGGCATTTTGTACAGGAATTCCACACAACTATTCTGGTTGCACTTTGGGGTTTGAGCTGCTGTTCATAATTCCTCCTTAATTTAAGAAGCTCTGTTGGAGGAAGGGGGAAGGGAAGCTTAAGCAAGATCCAGATCCACTAAAACACAAACCACTATGTTCAACTTGAAAGATTTGTTTAAGCCCCATTAACTTAATTGGGACTTAACATCTTGTTCATTTGTTGCTCTTGCAGAAGGCTTGGGGATCTCCACTGTGAACACATGTGACTCCAGCGCTGAGTCATGGGGACTGTACGAACATGGTTTGATCGTGTCAGAATTGCAGCGGCCGTGATCCTCCTTTGTCAGGTACCTGGAAGGTGTAGGCAGCTTGTCTGTTGAAATTTATTTTACAGGGGCTTTTTGATCTGAGCTTGTGTGCTGCTGGTCTGTTCTAACAGACACACACCTACTCCAAAGGACTTTGCAAACGATACAAACATAGCTGCACTTAGGACTCGCAAACCCTGATTTTAGTCAGTTTGTGTGTCAGACGTCACCGTGCCTAGAAATGGCTTGCAAACAGGACCAAAGATCAGGCCTAATTTTAGTAAGCCTTTGGGCTCTTTATCCCCTGAATGTGCTTGCTTTGATGAAACACAATCATAGGATGAAAGAAAGCAAAAACCCAGCTGGCACCTGCTGGGAGGGCAGGGAGAGAGAATCTGGCAGACAGGAGGTTCCTACAGAGATTGCCAACACTACTACACGTCTGTTTTGCTTTTTTGGGCAGCATGGCAAATCCAAAGGTGATAAACATTTGGCTTGGCTGGCCAGACAAGATGTGCCCACATCAGACACTGCACTCTCCCTCCTCTCTCACTGGCATCTCTGTGCCTCTCAAGGCAGCTCCTTCTGCTGTGCTTCACATCTCCAGCCCCTGAGCTTCAGAGAGGATTGAGGCTCTGCTGGAGTGAAACACATCAGTGGGAATAGCTGCTCCCTTGCAAAGAGCAGGCTGGCTGGCTGGGCTGCTCTATACCAGACATCTGGACAACTGATTTCACATTTCAGTTTGCAGCACAACACGAGGATTGCTGTTAGAGGACATCTTTGAACCTCAGGAAACTTTGCATTATCTTCAGTATTTTTAGGACAACAGCTTTATTTACAAATCAGTGCCATGAAAAGACAAATGTTTAACTAAGCTGGGAGTGACTTTATTCTCCAAATACTTCCAGTGAGAAAGGGTGACTCTGAAGTGAAAAAAACTTGTTGTCTGAGCATCAAAAGAGGTCAGCAAAGATTCTTGATTACCCTTTCTCTTGGTCTGAAGTCCTGAAGAAAGGACTACAGCCCAGTTGTGTTTTTTAACCAAAGAGCACAGTGTTCTCTTTGCACCAGTCAGGACACAGTTCCTTTCTATAAATACCCAGTGGTTTTCCCGTGCCATTGAACACGCAGGTGGGCTGGCTCCATACATTTATCAGCCAACCACTGCAGCCTGAGTGACTCATTGCCCCTGGAGCAGCAATGAGCAGTAACCTCCTCTGACAGAGGGCAGGCAGGCCAGCCAAACCGCTGGGGCTGTAACAACCAGTGTCAGCTTTCCAAACCCAGTCCTTGCCCCCACTCTCCCTCCAGCCTACAGCACCTCTAGGCAGGAGGCCCTGCACCCTGGGCCCACCAGATGGACTTTATGGAGGTGGTCTGTCCCACTGGGCACCCTCTGGGAAAGAAGGGGCTGCTGATAGCATTACTGTGTCTGCTCTCTATCACAGAGACGGGGGCTTGACTGCACCGGAAACAACACGCTAGGAAAACACACAGACCTTCGTGGAAGCTACAGCAATTAGGTTAATTAAGAGCTGGGGTGGGCCCATATGTTTTCTGATCTGTTGTTTTTTAGGTCCCCTATTGCACCTGTTCCCACAGCATCCAAGCACCCCTAAGACTTAGATTTTCCCACTCCAGACATGGGAACAGAAGGACGGGTGTCCCAGATCAGAGCAAAGGCCTGTTTGGGCTCATATCCAGCAGCAGAGAAGGCAGGTCAATAAGAATAGGATATGTCATTCCCCTGGTACAGGTCCCCTGCTCTTCCTGGGAAGGTCCCAAAGCTGTTCTCTAAGGAGGCCAGAATTGTTCTGTCAACCATCCCTGGAGATATTTACAAGACATGTAGATGTGGCACTTAGGGATATGGTTTAGTGTGACTTGGCAGTGTTGGGTTTATGGTTAGATTCGATGACCACAAAGGTCTTTGCCAACCTAAAAGATGCTATGATTCCATGATTCCTTTTTAGACCTGAGGTAGAGGCATGAATTTCAGCAGTGCTGGAAAATTAAGCCAAGTGCTCAGTTTTCCAGGCCACAGCCTCAGTGAGTTAATAGCCCCAGTCGGGGATTTCTCATATAATCAGAAATTCAAACACCAAATAAACCCCACTGTCTGGGACCTGTATGCCCAAATCTCCTGTCAGAGAGCCCCTGCTTATTGCACAGGGTGCACAGCACCAGCTTCCACCTGCAGTATCCTTCACAGTCTGAGACAGGGGTTTGGAGTACAGAACTTCTCAGGGCTCTTCAAATCCCCTTTTTTAGGATCCTCTGATAAGTTCTTTCCTCAGGTGTAAGCACAAGGGGAAACTTGCTCTTCAGAGTTAGTTTTGCTCATTGAAAAGTCTGGAGGAGTCCATGGTCCTAAAACTCCTCCACATGGTTCATCCTTGCACAGTGCACTTCTCTGAGGCAGAGTCACTTTCTGGAGTTACACCTCAGTGCCAACATGGAAGTAGAGTATCTGCTGTTTGCAGCCATCTCCATTTCTCCAGCTCGTGCAGCAACGTGAATAAAGTGCTTTTAAAGTCCATGGAGTCTCCATCACCCATTTCTATCACCAAAAGGCAGACCCGCAAGACTTTCTCCCACTTAGGGAACAGGGAAGGACGTTGTGAGGGTAATTCATCGTTAATGAGGTGAGAACCCAAATCTGCCCTGTGTGTGTGTAAGGAAACAGGAAGGAAAAATGACAAAAGCATTGATTACCCCATTGTGAGCATGTGGGTGCATGTGCGTGTTATTAGCTTTGTCTGGCAGCACTTGAAACACTTTTGTCAGCACCTAAAGGAACCAATTCTGAATTTAATGTATCCAAACTCAATTAATTGCAGGGTGGAGAAAATGGGGATGTGTGTCTGACTTTTTTTCAGCACTTCTGTGACTTCAATAAGCTAGATGTTTGTTTTAAGTAATTAGTTACTTTACAAGAATCTTTTTATGTCCAGTATGTTTTTAAAATGCAGATTTTAAACTCAATTATAGGAAACGCATGGATTTTTTAACATCCTTGGTGCTCTCCTCCTGGCATTTCAGCTGGGATTTTATACCAGAAGCAAAACTTTATACTCAGGCAGGGCAAATGAAGCAAGATGCTGAATATTCCTGAAGAAAGAGCTAATGGAGAGAAAGGGAAACGAAACAGACCAGACTGTACTGCCCTCAGTGGCAATATTCAGCCACCCCAGTTCACAACAGCACAGTGACAAATGCATTCAGGTGAATGGCTGGTCTGCCTTTAGTGCAAATAAACCACCAGCCTGAGCAAACTCTGTGTGTCTGAGCAGTGCATGCAAAATTCACCGAGGCTTTACCAATTGCCCCCACAATGCAAACTGCCACTCTTCCCTCCAAGGGCACGTGGCAAGGGTTTTTCTCCCCTACCCCAAGTGCTGTACCCACCAAAAAGGCCAGAGAGAAAAGCACAAGTGCCAAACAAGAAGGGTCTTGCAAAACAGAAATGGAGATGTTCTTCCCTACAGGAAAGGAGGGACAGCAGTGTGGAACCTGAGCTATCTGCTCCCTCCTGCATGACTCCATGACACTGCTGTCAAGTGCATCAGCCAAATCCTCTGCCTTTAGCTGCAAGAGGTTATTGACACAGGTGAGTTTTTCTCCCCAAGTACCTTTAACAGAATAGAAAAGCCTCAGCTAATCTGGTTGTTTGCAGGGGTTGCAGTGGTCAAAAGTGATTTGCTGTGAAGTAGCAAAGATCTCCTTTGTTCTGACAGTGACCTAGCAGTTCCTAACTCATCTGCAGAGCTTTCCTCTGCTGCCTTCTGGGGCCATCCAGATCAGACTCCAGGCTGGGAAGAGCCTGTGACAAACAGTCTACCCTGCTCTCCACCTAGGGACCAACTCGGGGTCCTGGTACCAACAGAGGCAAGGGAGGAGGAAATACATGGACTGGAGAAGGCCCTTTCTGTCTTAGAATAGGACTTCTCAGGACTACACCTACTGGTTTTCTGCTCAAACTGTACCATTTCCCTATGGGATATCTTGGTTGTTTGTGTGAGGCCAGCATTCCACCGTGTCTGATTTTTATGTTACCTGGACTGTTTGCAGGAACACAACCTGAGGTGAAGTGGGGACGTCCCTGTTTCATGCTGGGCTGTGCTATATTTTCCTCTTGGTTTGGGCCAGGCTGGGCTTGATTTTCCAAGATTCTAAAGTGAATACACCCCACCTGATTGTATCCCTTCCTTTCCAGAAATCATACTATGGAATAAGCCTGTAATAAACTGTTTCCTATATCCCCTTTAACCCTTTTCCTTCCATCCAACTGCTCTATGACCCAAGGCCTGCTCCAGAAGGCACGAATTCAGTGCAATTCCCTCGTCCTGCCCACTCAGAGACTGTCAAAAGCCAAAAATGACAGCACTGGAGTGCCAGAAGCAAGCAAGTCACCTGCAATTTCACACCTGCCATCGCTGCTTTCATGGCAGCTGGCGAGGTGAGAAGCTGATGAAGGTCCCACTTGGCCCAGGCTGAAAGTCAAAGCAACTGTTGGGCTTTTCAGGGGATGTCCTTCCCTGAAGTAGGAAGGCAGGTAGAAAACCTGCTGGCAGCTGCCCGGGGGCATCTGCTGCCTTGATGAGGAGGCATTTGTGCTTTTTGCATGCTGTCCTGTTCTTGGCAGCAGCTTTCCTGAGCTGGAGAAAGCACTGGCCACCATCAGCAGTGGAAACACTTTCTGGGCTGTGGATTCCTTTCTGTGGAGCCACAGCTGAACTGTGTTTGCCAAGTCTGCCTCTCTTCCAGGTGAGATTTAATAGGGACAGGCAAGCAGCAAAAACTATCCAGCAAGTTTTGACTCCACTGGTCAAATCTAACCTGCAATCCTGATTGTTTCTCCCTACAGGTGTTCAGGAGAGAGGCCATAAACTAGGCTAGGGAGCTCCAAAGTACAACCATGCAAATGTTGTGACAGGCTGGGCTTTGGTACCTGCTTTTCTGCACTCCATCAAGCTCTTACTGCCTAAACCAAGAACCTGGCCTGCCTGTTCAGTGGCAAGCCCAAGCTGTATTTCTGATTTAATGTGAGTTAAATGGGAGCAGTGATCTTGTGGGCTTCTCTGTCCCTGACCAAGAGCTCCTCACAACAGCTTGCCCCTCTAAGTCTATGAGCTGGAGACCCCTCACCAAACACCCACCAGCAGCCACACATGAGCAGGCATAAGCAGCATGCTCAAGAGCCAAGAGAAGGGAGTCAGTCCCCTGCAAGAACCAGAGGAATCCAAACAGGACCAAGACTCAGGACAGAAACCAGATTCACAGAGGCTTGAGTATGTTGCATTGCACAGACATTGTGTTTTGCAGTCTGGCCTCCTGGCCCTGATATCCTCTGACAGCTCCCAGAGCAGGAGTCGAGCAGGTTAGTGGCTTAATCATGACACCAACTCCTGCGGGACCTGCAGCTCCAGAGTCCCCACTGCCAGGCCCCAGCAAAGCATGGAAGGAGCTGCAAGGATGGGCAGTCCCTGGGGCCTGGAGCAGTGACTTGTCTTCACGGCAGAAGTGCTGGCCAAATGCTGACTCCAGTCCAATACTTGAAAACTTGAATTTTGGAAGGAAACTTCAGCCAGGCCCTGGTAAATGACTGCTTGTTTGATGGCTAATTGCTGATGAAAACAGAAGGCACAAACCCAATCTATAGTATACTTTCTATATCACCAAAGCCTACAAAAATACCCACCTCAAATCATAAGTCCCCTTCTGTCAGACTGTAGAAGTAAAAAGCTAAAGTCACCCTGTTCATCATGCTTGGTTCATCAGGAATGTGTTAAGTTACGCCACAACAATCATCCCCTTGCCAAGCAGCAAACACAGAGCTGTGAAAGGACATGCGTGCCTCCCAGTTAATGTCACCTTCACAGCTTCCATAGGTCACAGCACAAGCACACATCCGCTCCAAAATAAGATGCCAGACAAAACACCGATCCCATTCTGAACAATGCCATGGGCCCAGGGAGAGATGAGGAATTTAAGGGAAGTGGAACAACACGAAATAAGGAAAGTCCCTCTAGCAAAGACCCTGTGGTCCATCAGTGGTCGCTCAGCGCTGCACCACACAGAGGAGTGACACAATGGAGTGACTAAAGGACAGCCTGGCAGCCAGCAGTCCCATGGCCATTGTTGCCAGCACGGGAACTATACAGAGAACAAACAAGAGCTGTGTTCCCGGGCACTGTGACAGAGACACATCCACTCAAGATGATTTCCTGAAGCTCCCAGAGGCTTGGACACACCATGCCATCATAGCTGGTAAATCATATCCTGAAGCAGGAAAAACTGCCAGGAAGGTATAAAGAATCGGGCATCCTGGACAGGCACAGGCTGAGGATAGATGTAACCTGAAAGTCACTGCAAGGAAGGAGATCCCCTTCAGAGAGTCTTTGTCCGGCCCAGGGGATATATGGCAGAAGTAGAGGACTAATCCACCCATTTGTGATCTCACTCATGTTGCCTCTAGAAATCACAAGGGATGAAGACTTGAAAAATAGGGGATAATTTTATAGTGTCTTTTCAGGCAATAAAGCCCCTGTAAGATCCCAGCTCTGGTCAGGAAAGAAGCTGGACTGCTCTGGACAGCAGGGTGGGAGTCATGCTGGCCGAAGCAGCTCTCTCCAGAGGATGCTACATGAAGTCCATCTATGTAGAGGACAACACCAAGGACAGGCTGGAGGATCCATGTGGTGGTTTAGCTCTCAACACCTCCTGCAGGGATTCAGAGCAGGGCGTTCGGGGCTAATCTCTGCGTCCCCTCAGGGAACCTGAGGATTACTGCTCTACATCTGCTCACAGGGTTGGGCCCCACCTTGTCAAGGCAGGGGAGTTGCTGACAGCCACTCTCGGTTCTGTAAGCGGTTTGGGATAAGCAGCAGTGGCCCTGTCCACAGTGGTGCAGCACCTCTCAACAGAGTCCTTGCTCACAGGCCCAATGGCTTCTCTTGGGCCTCCCCTGGGGCAGGACTTGGTTTATCATCAAGGGCTGGCTCCTGGCAGCAGCTTCAGAGAGCCACAGTGCAGCTTCCTTGGCTCTCTCACACAAGAGTGCCTTGCCATCACTGGTACCTCCCCAGCCCATGGCAGAGCCCTTGGCTACAGCCCAAGCCAGGGTGAGGGGGCAGGTCCCTAGACAGCAGCCAGCACTAATCCCCAGAGCTGTGCTTTCACCTCTCAGCTCCTGGCCCCCACACTCAGCCAACTTCCCAGCACAAAGAGCTGGAAAAACCTGCATGGGCTGAGGGGTTTGTACTGTTACCTACACAACAAAATCACCTACTTGCTTCTCCTTCTGCTCTCTCGTCTCCCGAACATGCCTCTCAGAGCTCACTGCTGGTCCAGGCAACTGCTGCACGGGACAAACCGCTGAGCCTTCCTCCTTTCAGGACTGGGGATGCTGATGGGTGATCCAGCTCTGGCTGAGTTAGTGCCAGGCTGTCAGCTCCATCTGCTGGCTGCTCTGTCCTTGACCGCTATGGAAACATGGAAAGCTCCATAAAGGACAGCCCCACTTTTAGCCAGTCTTCCCCCAACCCTCACATTCTGCTGTTGAAGCCACAGTCACAAATCATTTAAAGGACACAGGTTTCCAAAAAGGGAACACTACACTGAAAAGAATTTATTAAATACTAAATAAAATTTATTACAAACAGGACAGTACATGTCAGATTAAAATAGAGATTTTTAATTTATATAATAACTTAAATATAACTTAAGAAAGACTTTCTAGACATACAAATCTCAGGCTTCAATTTTATTTGTAAATAATATGCAGGCATGAAATCCATACAAACACCTCCAATTTATTTTAAAATTACCTGGGCCAAGATCAATGGCCACAAACCTACTCAAGAACAAGTATTTTACAAAACATTTACAGTTAACAGCACAGAAATATCTTCAGTAAAAATTGCACAATTAAATACATGTATTACAGTACACAATCCCACAGGGATGAGATAATTTCAAATCTACCTGCTGGATTCAGAAACCAGAGTACCTTGTATAAGCACTATGGTTCCTAGTGCTATTATAAAAAAAAGAAAAACAAAAAAAACCAAACCAAAAGTGGGGTTTAAAGGCTCTAAGTTTGTTGGGATATGCAGCAGAAACACAAATAATTGCCTGTATCACTACAGGCATATTTATTGACTGGGACATCCTCTTAAAATAAACTGACCTCCACAAACCGGGATCAATAGTTTCAAAGCTATTCAATGAATATATTTTCAACCTGATTATTCTGTTTCTGCCAGCATAACCCGTATGACTCCAGAGAAGACACTTCCAGCAGTGTAGTAAGTGATGTGAAATAATGCATGTCTTCACCTCACCTCGGTACCTTTGAGCAGAGCAGAGGAGGAACCAGCCTCCTCTTTAGGCAGCAATGCACTCTTTGCTCACCATCTGGACAGGAGATGGCAAGCTCCCAGTTAGCATAACTACATGACTGAATGTAGACAGTATTTTGCCAGAAAGCCAGAGTTTTACTCTCTGCTTGTCTTCAATGGAAACATCAGACAGATCGAGTTCAAAATTTCTGAACAAATACACAAGGCCAATCATCTTGTCAGCAAGAGGTAAAAACATCTGGACAGCTGCTGATTTGCATGCAGCTTCATTCCTCAGAAATCTGAGACAAAGGCGGCTTCAATTCCTGCAGAGAGAACAAAATTCCTCCATAAATCAGAAAACTGGCATAGATTTGTATTTGCTCTCATTTCAGAGAATGTTCCTAATACTATATGCAGCTGGGCAGAACCAAGCACAATCATCCTTAAGGAGCTGAATAGCTATTTCTAAAGCAATAAATCCATCCGTTTTGTTAGGAGCTCCCATGCAATGCCAAGATGCATATTAGGTACCCCAAAGCACATATTGCTGTTTCAGCAATTGTATAGCAATTAGCAGCTCTGAATGCTCATGTGATCAAAAGCAAAAGAATTTGGGAGTGCAGCCTTCTCATGCACTTACCTGAAACACCTGAGTTAGACATTCTGGCCAGCACTTTGGAAACTACCTTCAGTGGCTATTTCATTCTGGTTCCTATAAAACACAGAAGGAAAAGTACTTTAATGACAACAGGTTTACATCAAATGGATTTTAGCAAAGTGATGGCCATGTTTTTCATGTTTCTTTTTGAGACACAACTTACCTGAAAGGAATGAATTTCTTTGCTGCAAGAAGAATAAGAAAAGGTATTAGCATTTCAAAACAAATGGCCCCTCATGCAAGCATTTTCTGCTACTAAAAACACTCCTAAAAATTTCTGAGTATCTCATAAAGTGCCATTATCTATCAGTAACTCTCACAGGCCGTTATTATTGTGTCATTGGCCCCATCTCAAATTCTCATTCACTTTCCCTGGAAGCAGTTACTAATAAATAACATGCTGCTTTTTTAATCCAATTCTTGTTTTGTAAACATTTGTGTTTTACTATTTTTTTTTTTACTTTTGAGATGTTCATCCAAAAGCCAAGCATGGCATGTACGCAGGGTTCTTGAAAATAATTTTGGAATTTGTCTAAGTATGGGAATTAATAACTTTTCAAAAAGCAAGGTATAGGGCTTTGGAGCTTTTGGGGGGTTTTCCTCCACTCAAAGTTTTTCAGGAAGGTAAATAAAACTGGCAGATCCAGATCAACTGCTCACCTTTTCTCCGGAAGCGTTTTGCTAGCCAAAGGAGGAATGACGCCGTGGACAGCAGAGAGGCAGATGTGGCTGCTATGCCCACAGAGAGGTAGGTGACTTGTTCAGAAGCTGAAAGGATGAAAAGATTTCAGTGAGATCAAGAGGCCTGTGTGGTCTTCGAAGCCCTCTCTACTTCTTCCCTTTCCTTGTGCTCTTCAAGAGGAACCAGAACTACAGCTTGTAACCCTTAAGTTTTCTCTTAATGAGACAGGACACACCAGGGTCTGTCTAACCTCCAGCCTCACATGGCAATTTGTGCTCATCTTTTATTTTTCATGTTTCAGTTCATATTTTAACTCCCTGTGTGCTGTCTTCCTCTTTGACCAATCCTGTTGAGATCCATGAAATTATTCAAGGATCTAAATTCTGCTCAAGCAAATATAAGTGAAGTTGAGCTTTTAGGACCTCAAGCAAAAGCATTTCAGGCAAGACAAGAGTGTTCTCACCAAGGACAGTAATAACTCTCACTGCCTTGAACAAGAAGGCAAGGCTGAACCTTCTGTCCTTTGAAATTTCAGCCTGACAGAAAAGCTCTGTGAGGTCTTTTGGCTGAGCAGTTCATCCAAGAAGCTATCACATTGAATTAAAAAACCTATAAACTTTTCTCCTGCGAAACAGACTTATGAATGCAGAGTTCCCCACACGTTCTGTTTCTCTAGAAAAAGCATTTTTTCTTTAGTCATATGAAAAAAGCTCAACATGAGAGATATTTTAATTAAAAACCAAACCAAACAACCTGAAATGAGGTTGCAGTATTTTTCACCAAGACCATTTAGGATGTTCCCTTCTTCTCATCAAGCATACTGAGTAGTTTTGCTGGGCTTTTTAATTCATGGACTTCACTGTGTGTTATAGACCACCACCCTTCCACATCTCATCTGACCAGAAACCCAGTGCCACCTCTCTGTGGTTAGACACAGCTAAAATACCTTCACATGTGGGCAGGCTGGCACTCCAGTTTCCTGAATGACTGCACTCCAGAACATGAGAGCCATTGAGACTCCATCCTTCGAGACAGCTGAAGTGGCAGGAGGTGTTGTATGTGAACATCCCAGCACCGTGTGAGCAATCCATAGAGCCTTTCTCAGGAGAGCTCAGTGGTTCACACTGTACAACTGAAACACAGAAAGAAATGGTTAAGAGCCATTAAGCAATTTCCTGACTTTGGCAGTGTTTTCTGCACTAGTAGATGTACACTTTATTTTCAAATTCATTTGACTTTGGAATGGGAGCAGCTCTCACAGCCATGAGCAGGCATTTCCAAGGCAGGGCAACTCACAGCTGAAAACATGGGAGCATAGTTTAGCCTGGAGCCAGGACTCTAAAGGAATATGGATTTCAGTGTGTTCCCCAATGAACAGAAAACTGCCATTTGCCAACCCAGCAAGCCTCACCTTTGCATTTTGGCACTGGCTCTGACCACTGTCCCCGTGCTGTGCACTCAGTGCTGGATGGGCCATCCAGAACGTAGCCCTCATTGCAGTGGAACTCACAGCGTGAGCCATAGG
>JAWWEW010000006.1:28297864-28354509 GCA_035583185.1 Anabacerthia variegaticeps | reverse complement strand
CAGCACCATGGACAGGCATTTCCAAGGCAGGACAGGTCACAGCTGGAAACCACAAGAGACAGCACAGAGCTTAGCTTAGAACAAACCATAAGAAGAAATTGGCCAGACTTCAATTTGACAGAGCAACGAGAAGTTTACAGAGCTTATATAATGCAGAAAGCTCACCTTTACATGCTGCAAGGGGGGCAGACCAGACCCCAGAGGAGGTACAGTGTACAGATTCCAGTGCAGTCAGTTCATAGCCTTCCTCACATTGAACTGTGCAGGATGAGTTGTAGCTGAAGTTCCCCAATGGATGGCTGCACTCAAGGCTCCCATGATCAGGTTTCTTTAGTGGATCACAACTCTTAACTTCAAAGAAGCACAAGAAGGTACACAGTCAGGGTCATTGGCTGAGCATGTAAATCAACAAGCCAAAATGAATATTAGCCAGCATGAGCTGGTCAAAAAGCAGGATGAAATAATCTTACCTAACTCACATTCAGGCCCATAGAAACCAGGGTTACAATGGCAGGTGTGATTATTAATAGTCTCTATACATTCTCCACGGCCACTGCAGAGAGATGGGTTGCAAGAAGCTGAAAGAAAAAAATACAGCAAATTATGAAATAATCATCAATGGCCACCAATGAAACCTAGCTAGCACTTGGTTTATCTTTCTGACACTAAACAAGCAAAAGATGATCACAGGGTTTGGGTACTTAAGATTATCCTGTCATTTCACAAAAGGAATTCTGAAATCCACACCCTTGACAGACTTGCTCACAGTGAAGGGATTCTACTGGCTGGAAACTCCCAAGACCACTTGTTCTCAGGTAGATATTAGCAACATTTAAAAAGCAAAAGGACAAACTATGGGGTAAGCAGAAATCCTCAACAGGTACATCCTTCACTAACTCACCACAGCTCTAATTTGGCTGGTATTTGACTTTGTTGCTTTTTTGGGAGTTTTTTAGCTAGCATTAGCCACCTCTACACAATGTGGTCTATAGTCAGCTGACAGATGCCTCCAAATGGGCAATTCTTATCTAGCTGAGATACCCACTTAAGGGAGAGATGAAAGTCACCATCTGAAAGAGCCTGTTTCTCCCCACTCATTATAGAGAAGGTTGGGTGATTTGCCCCTAAAAGGATGCAAAACATTCTTGGAGCTAAAAGGGGAGATTAATCTATGTCTCAGAACAAGAGCAACCTTCAGTCTGTAAGCAAGCATAAGTGTGCAAGTGCTTATAGGGTCAGGTAGCTAATATGTAAGACTAAACAACTCATCCCACCCACCATCTCATCTCCACAGGACACACTACAATGACCTTTATCACACCATACCTGTGTAGCACAAGGCAACCTTCTTCTTCTCACACTTCTCATCATTCCATTTGCCATCATCCTTCCCTCTTTTGATGTAGATTTCAACGCAGTCCTCGTTGTTCCCTTTGCCATTTGGCTCACCTGCAGCCCAGTTTCTTGCCTCTTCTGTCAGTTTTTTGTTAGTTCCAACCCAGGTCCACACGTCATTAATTTTTCTGATTCCAATCCAGTAGTAACCCGGATTGAAGGGTAAGAAGGCATTGAGATGGTTGATTTCCTCCTTATTCTGAATGGCAACCATGTTAGTATATCTCTTTTTGCACCATTCCTCTGCTTCCCTGTAGGTCATGTTTGTGTCTGAATAATGGTATGTCCAGCCATTCACCCCCTGCAGCATTTTAAGTCCTAGAATGAAAAGATGCCCAAAAAAGTTGGTATCTGACTTTTCCCCTCCTCTCTCTCTCTAGAAGAGGATAAATAAAGTTCTATAAATATTGCAAACTTGGCAATAAATGAAATTGCCTAAAAAGTACTGGCAATTATTTTATGAGCAATGAACAGGCAAGTTTCAAACCAGGCATGTCAACTTCAAGTACAGGAACTTCAGCCTGTGAAACTATGTCTGGTCACACAAAGTTTTGGGACTACAGAGCAGACTGTAGAAGCCAAGTATGGATTTGACAGGAAATCAGAGAAATATGCCATTGCAGTTTAAGGTGCTTCTCTGTGAACCTACACTCAGGTTAATTAGGGCAGGTTCAAAGGGAACAGTCACACTAGCATTACCATCCAGCTAGTTTTCTATGCAGAGAAATACACACTTACCATAAGTAAGAAGACTTAGGAACCACAAGCAAATCATGTTTGAGCGTTTCCTCTTCCCTATCTTTTCAGCGGATGGCTATAAGAGATCAAAGAAACACATTTGTAAAGAATAAATACTGACCTGTTTCAAGTATAAAACACTGTCTATGCAATTTTTCTACATGCTTTTAAACAATTATTCTAAAGACTTAAATAAAATTTCAAGTTTTACGAAATTATTAATTTTAAAAGAGTTCTTAATATCAAGGTATCTTTTCAAAGTGAACAGCTTTTAAAGAACACCATCACAGAATTCCAGCTGCCCAGCTCTCTTTTAAGCTGAGCAATTGAACAGAACAGCACAGTGCATTTCTACTCACGGGTTGTAGCTGCAGAGTCCAGGAGGCAGAAGTTCCTCTGCAATATTTCTCAGTGGCTGCTTTCCGTGGCTAAGTTGATGAACTCAGACTCAAAGATCAACTTCAGCTCCAAGTGTCTTGACTCTGTAATCCCCTGCCTTTTATTCCCTCAACTGGCCTCTCCTCCACGAGACAGGAAATCCGCCTGGAAAAAAATTTCTTGGAAAATCCCAGGATCTGGCCCTCCCTCACATTAAAACGGATGTCTTTTGCCAAATCAACCCTCCAGATAAGACACATTGTGCTGACAAACTGCCAAGTGCCACACGTTACATGCTCTTACTGACAGAAACACACAATTCCAGGATATCAAGGAGAAGGAAGATGGTTTGCTCGACTTGGCTGCATGAATAAGCAGATTCCAATTTTTCACCTGGCACGTTTTGCAAGGAGGTGCCAGTTCTTCTGGTATCTCAGGAGGAAAGGCACTGGCACTCAAAGCTGGTTAACCAAGTTTGAGTAAAAGCTCACCCGCAGCTTTGGACAAGCCGTTCCTTGTGGAAAGCACACTGTGCAGAGCTCTCATTTGTGGGAAGGTTTGCCAGCCCCAGGATTGCTAATCCTCTTCTACAGTCCTGCTCACAGTATAGGTTCATCAGTCACTTTTAAGTCAAGCTTGGAACATGGATTGCCCTTGGACTATATGCTCCAATATCCTGATCTCAATAGAGTTACAGTTCCTCAACAGGTGCACATAATATTTCAGGTGGACAAGACAATACGCTGATTAATTACACTGTTGCATAAAGCCTCACCATTATGGCTGAGGTTTAATGAGGCTCAACATGCAAAGGACTCGGCAAAGGGTTGTCAGCAATAGGAGAGCACAGGGTAGTATCCACTTCATATCTATAAAGTACAGTTAGAGTTGATACAATGCATGTTGGAGCTCTTGTTTTCGAGCCTCAGCCTCTTCTTACAAAATAAAAATCAGTGACTCCTGGATTCCAAGCTAACATCTTAACTGGCACCAGTTCCCAATTTTTTGACCAAAAAAACCTTTGGCAAGTAGCCATATGTTAATAGATCTCTGCCCATCAAAGGAATCAATTTCAGAAAAGAGCATAAAGAGTATATTCTAAAGCAGACTCAGTTACTAACAAAATATGAGAATTGACTGGAAATTGGGGAAAAAAAAAGACCTAGAAAGCAAGTCAAAGTTGGCTACTGAATAGAGTGAGCACTAAAAACATACTGCATATATGTAGGGAGAGGGAGGATTGAAAACAACATACTGTATATATGTAGGAAGAGCAACACTTCCTAACAGGTGTGAACTAGCAAAGCCAGAAACACAAACTGACCACCAAGAAAGCCTGGAAAGTTGAGGTTAGCTCTTGGCTGGCCTGGGCCAGCCTTGCTTAGAACCAGACTTGTTGAGGCTTCCAGGCCTCATCAGGTCAAGACTGCTATTTCCTTAGCCTCAGCTGTAAATCAGGAATGAAGACACTTCTTGTTTGCCAACCCTTCCCTATTAGGAAAGTTTACCATCTGAAGAACACAGAGAGAGGCTGGTGCTTTTAAAACACCTGTACAGTACATTACGCAGCAGGGCCTAATTTCCCAGGGGTTCTGTAAACATTATTGTAATACAAGCTAATGTTAATGAGTTTTGATAGGGCAGGCCTTTTTATTTTCTAAAACATTGATCCGTTGTTATAACTATAGACAAAATATTACAGACAACTCCAGAACAGTTTTAGCCCTGCTAGGAGGTAGAAAAGCCTACGCTTTTTCTGGGATATTCCCTTTTCCAAGTAATTTAATGAGCTTCCTACTGGTAAGTGCTCATCCTTGTCATGGCAGAAGCTCTGAAGCTGAGTGGGGAAACTTCAGTAGAATTGCTTTGCCAGTGGAATCTCCGGAGGAAGGAAGAGAGTATTTCAGAATTTACAATAGTCTTCCTTCACGTGGGCTGTTCGAGACCTCTTGTCTGCAGCAGATAAAGAAACCCCCCGCAAAAAAATAACAAAACACCAAAGCCTGAAAGCAATATGCTTGCAAAACTTCCAGACTAAAAAAAGACTTTTTGTTGGCAGTATTCCTTTATACACTAACATGGGGCTCTTTTTGGTTTTTCCCAGGGAATCCTGCCATTCACTGACTACGTTTTTATTTCCTTGTAATGTAATGGAAGATAAATAAAAATGCAAATTTTCAAGGGGGGAAAAAAAAGGCCTGAAAAGCATTTTCCAAAGCACAACAGAGGTTAAAACCTCTTTATTAAAAGTCAAAAGCTCTTAGAATTTCAAACCTGTTGTTCAGGAAGACTGGGATTCCTCTGAGCTAAAGCTTCATATTGGATTCTAAGTTACATACATATTCCAGGAAAAATTCCTGTGATACAGTTACTTAGGTTGAACAGTAGATAATCTAAAGCTAGAAATGTCATGCAGCCTGCCCCTTTGCTGGCTTCCATGTTACTGATTTATTCTCTTCTCACAGTTACTTCACATTTATGCTTTTTTGATCTTTTGCCATTTGATTTGGAAACATAAGAGCTGTACAGAGCTGGGTGAAGTTGTTCACTCTCCTCTTATGCTACATGGACACAGACATAGTTCTTTAAAATGAATACAATTCCTCTCTGCCAGAAAAATAGGAGAGTCTAAACTTAAGTCAGTTTTTTAGAAATGCTGAACACTTCTTTTTCTTATACACTCCAGACTTTGATTTCCACAAGTGAAAGCCCAGCTTTTTACAAGTGAATGGAAGTACTCCAACTTCTTTTTCTTATACACTCCAGACTTTGATTTCCACAAGTGGAAGCCCAGCTTTTTACAAGTGGATGGGAGTACTCCAGATCACCTTGTCCCTTACAGAGGTGCCTAACAAGGATTTTATCTAGTAGCAACTAGTTTCCCAGCTGGAAGGTTTACTTAACAGGCCACTACAAGACATAGAGGGTAATAAAAGGCTATATAAACATATTAGGAGTGAAAACAACAAACCCCAGTCAGGTCTGCTACTTAAAGGAGAGCAAGTGACAGAAGACATGTCAAACATGTAACACATGGCATTTCTTTCTATACAGAGAAAAGCTGATAGATATTCACCCCAATAGTGGTATGCACTGGGGAAAGAGAACAGGTCAGAAGAGGAAAGACTGGAGTGAAGACTCTTTGTTAGTTACAGGCAATCCAGCTACTGTCTAAGAATCCAAACCCTCAGTAATTACCTTTGGGAGGATGGGAAAAGGTGTCAGAGGGCTGGCGAAAAGCAAATATTGCCTTTTTGTGTCTAGGAAAGGAAGATCAAGGTAATTAGAAGCCTGGGCCTTCCACGTGAACTCTTAGAAAAATACTAGAATAACACTGAAAAAATTTTAAAGAAAACAATTGAAAAAGATCAGCAGAAGGCTGCTAAGCTGTTCAGAACAGCTGACACTGATAGGATTGATCTCTTCCTGGCAGATCAATCGAGTTTGTGGCTCTAGGCTGAGTCAGTAACAAAGAAACAATAGTGAACTATGGTTTGTTATAATTAAGACTTTTAATAATGTCCCATGAGACATTCTTATGAGGAAACATGTGAAACAATGCTTAGCTGAAATCCCCATAAAATGAGCATATAAGAGATTGAATCACTACTCAAAGGGCAGTTTTTCAAAGATCACACTCTGTCCAAGAGACCTGTTCCCACCCCACTGTAGAAAAGGGTGATGGAAGAAAGAAATCTTAACCATCTTCTAAAATCTAAAAGTTATTTTAGAGTACTTAGTAGGCATGTGATCAACAATGTTTTATGTCCACTTGGTGCACAACAAGTAGTGGTGGGTTGATTTGTAGTGACAAAGTTTTAAAGGTAGGTTTTCCAAAGAGGCCCTGGGATGTCACAACAGTTTTGTAGTCTACCTTTCTGCTGGAAATTTTTAAGTCTTGGTTTGAGAAATATTTTTCAGTATCTTTATCAGTACCTTATGACAATGCAATGCAGCAGAAAATTATTTTACATTATCTAAAATACTCTGTTGAACTTGCAGAAATCACAAATCCAAGACAAATACAGAATATGGTGGGGTCTCAGGTAAGCAGAATATATAGACGTACATTTGTACATATAAGAAGAGACACAGATTCATTTTCCATGTCTTTAAAAAAAGACTTTATCTACATGGAAAGATTATACCTGCATTTACACATTTCTAAGTCTTCCTTTTTAAAAATGTTAATGATGCTGTTATGTCAACAGACAAAAATAGAGTACTAAGTACCTCTAAATAAACCAGTTCCACCTCTCTCTTAGAAGGTATATTTGTCATTCCTAAATTAAAACACTTGATAAGTATTTATGTCAAAATGCTTTGTATAATGGACATTTATCCCATGGCAAAGAGCTGGAGAGATACTTGAAATTTTGAAGTAATGGAAATATCTCCGGCTTCACCCACAGTGACGCTCAGAAGAGGAGGAAAAGTAAGAGCTTTAGCCAGCCTTGAGGGGAAAAGGAGTTCTGGTGCCAGCAGTGAAGGTGTTTCCTGTTTGGACAAGAGCTTGCAACACTAATTCTTCAAAAATTCAGAGACAAAAGCTTTAAGGCACAAGTTTTCCCCGAGGTCTAAATGGGAAGCAAGGATCATTTCCAAAAACATACTCATCCCTCAGCCCCTGTGTCTCATTAAGCATGAATAAGGTGGGCATTGCAACTGCTACAAAGGCGCTGGAATTTCTCAAGGCGGCCTAAGACAGTCTCCACTCTGTCTGGAGTACAACCCCAGGAGCCAGAAAACCTTATCTCCCCTTCTCATTTCGGGAACCCTGATGTGACTCACAGTGCTCAATTTCCTCTGAACAGGCAAAAAATATACATTGAAGAGTCTAACCTGAGGCCAGGAATCACTTGCACTGGCCAGCTGGGATTCAGAGCACCGAAACATGAAAGAGAACAAAGGAGCAGAGGAAACAACAACTTGCACCTCGAGTTAAGATAAAAGTAGGGCCAGCCTTAACATCACACACTGGCTGTCCACAGGTGCAGGAGGAACTAATCCCAGGCAGAACTTGATTATTTTTAATTCCACTGTTGGAAATCAAGGCAGAGAAGCTCTTGGAGGAGGCTTGCCAGCATAACATAAGAATAACTATATAACCCATGCATTGAGCCAGCACTGTTGATTTTACTGCCCAAGTCTGTCCCACAGCTCCATGCCCTCAGCAGGTGAGGTGTCCCAGAACTGGCACTAATGGGAATGCTGGCTCTGAGGAACAGAACAATTACAGCTTTTGGCAAGTGGGAGGGGTGAGAGCAAATTTCAGGATTAGAACAAGTAGGTGGTTGGTACTGTAAAATCAGTCATCATGAGGTATGTTTTTTGTTCTTCAGATTCTTTGCACAACTTCTGCCTAGCTCTGTTCCCTGTTCTGTTTTGATTTATCAGACAGCACATGAACTATCAGCAGCACTGGAGTGCTGGCATGACATTCCATTCTCCATTTGCAGTATTATGAGGGAGAGGCTACAGAAAAAGGATGAAGAGGCAGGAGCTTACCTTCTTTACTAAGGCATATCACCACTAGGTTATGGATTCCAAGCTTCACGTCTGTTCTCTTCAGGGATGAAGTCAAATACATCATTTTTATACATTAATGAACACGTTATTTAACATGTTTCAGTCTATAACTACAGCAGTGTTCAACAACAATTTTTTAATCATTAAATAAAGCATGTTATAATTTCAATGTTATGATTTCTCAGAGTTCTCCGTAAGTTTTCAGCGCAGATTGCCCACCCCAAGATCTGTGCTGCTCTAAGAAGGAATGTCGACTAAGCAAGCTTCATTGAAGGACAGTAAGACATTTTAGTCCTCAATTTTTTTACTGGGAAACAAGTAGTAAACAAACTCTCCAAGTTTTATCTGCAGCAGATCATAAACTACAGAGCCCCACTTTTCAAAGGACTTAGATGTTTTGGACCATTTATCTAAAAAGTGTTTGGGTGATACTGACCTCTGTATTTCAAACCAAGCCCCAGAGATTATCATCACTGTCTGATGCCATTTATAAAACCGAGCAGCAGAAAGGTCCATCACCAAAACTACTGAAATTCTGTGGAATGAGATCTTTTCACTTGGTATCTGAAATCTTCAAGGCAGAAGTCCAAAGTACAATTTAAAACTGCACAGCACTGAGAAGTAAAACCTGACTCAAGAACAGCCAGCAAAGGCATATGATTCACACTACTCATGATTTTTCTCAGTCAGTAGATGATGAGAGAACAGAAGCTCTTGAATTAAGTACCCTTTCAGAAGCATTTTTAGCCACTCCACCACAAGTTTGCCACAACCATATCATCCATGAATTATTCAAACAAAGAAATTTATTTCTATCAGCTGCATAAGTAATTACGTTTGAGGACAGGCATGTTTAACACAAGGTCATTAGTGGAGAGTCCTTCAATTGCTGCATATAGGAGTTATTTCAAGAACAAAGAAATCATCACTAGCTTTGAAACAATGGTGTTAAATAGCTTAATCTTATCATTTTCCAGAAAAAAAAAAAAAAACGCAAACCAACAAAAAAAAGAATCCCCAACATCCAAACACAACCAAAAAAAAAATCACAGCACCACAAGGCTTTTTAAAGTTCCAAATAACTGGTGTCAAAATTATTAGGTCTTTCTTTATTTCCTGGACACGAAAACAATACTTTAACTTTTCCAGTGAAAATGTTGCTCTCATGACACTTTTAGATTTCTTGACTCATCAGGAATAATGAGTCTGTCACGTCCCCTGAAATTGCTGCACTTTCATATTTGAGCCTAAAAAGCAATCCACAAAATCCATTTTCTCAAACACGGAGCATGTACCCCACCCTACAGACCCTGTTAATAACTCTTCAGCTAAAGAGTTGTCAAGCACTGGAACAGGCTGCCCAGGGAACCAGTGAAGTCACCATCCCTGGGGATATTTGGGTGTTTAGGGACATAGCTTAGTGTGGACTTGGCAGTGTTACGTTTATGGTGGGATTCTGATTCTAAGAGTTTTTCCCAAACTAAATGATTGATTCTATATTTATCTTTCCTGATAAATGTTAGCTGAGCGTTCCCCCCCCCCCCCTCATTTATCAATAGGCATTTACTCATCATTTGTAGCAACACATGACCACAAACAATAGCAGAGCCTGGTTACTCAGAAAACAGAAGTAATAATAAGCTAAGATAACTTTCATAATAGGTATTGGATCAGCAGGAAGGGAGGCAATTGCCATTCATAATCTATAAAATAACACTAGGCCTGCATGCAACTTTCCTATTTGAAGCACTTAAGAGTTCAGTTTATTTGTACTTCCAAGCAACAAACAAAATAGAGAGGAAGCTACACTTCTATCAAAATAAAATGAAAGATCCAGATTTATGCCTACCTGAAGATAAGTAAATTAGGAGTGCAGTTGCTCTACACTCACTAAAGTCAAAGGCAGACAAAGGTTTACTTAAAGATTAAGTCAAAGGACATAACTTCAAATTATGTCCAGAATTCTGCAGATAAGTCTTCATAACATTACATTCCACATCCCTCATCTTCATTCTGATTTCTTTCCTAGGAGCTGCAATCCCAACACCACAACAAAGGAAGGACATGGTTTCCCTCCAGGCTGAGTACCTCAAGCCCTAAAACCACCATTCAAATATACTCTCATATCTCTAATCCAGAAGTGCAAATGTGTGAGTTTACCTTGAAGAAAAGCAGCTACAAGGCCCTTCTATTCAGGATGTCATACAGCCCACATAAATGAACTCTGATCAATTAAAACAACTCATTCGCACTGTTTGTCTCTACAGACCACAAAGGAACAGCTGGGACTCAGGAATCATCACATGCACACCGCTTCCATCATGCCCCCAACATATGGTGCAAGGCACGGACACGGAGAGCAGGGAAGGACAACCAAAGGACATCAGAGCCCTGGAAACAAACCTAGAGGGCTGGTTTCACTGAACAGGAGGATTCAAGGCAGGGAGCACTTGTTCAGTACTTAAGGACTAACAATCCTGTGACAGGCAGGTGATATTTGTGGTTATTCACAAGGAGAACCAGGAGAATGACACCTCCTTGTAGCAAACTCTGGGCTTTTCAAAAGGTGGAGATGTTCCATGAAGTCCCCTCTAAAGAAATACCTTTCCAGGTGTCTATTAAAAATTTGTGTTTAAGGCTGGGGAAGAGGGACCAGCTAAGAAGGCTCAGAAAAGTAAACAAGTTTTCTGTTTCTAAAGGGATCAAATCTGTACAAAACCCTCAAGTGGACACAAACCATCTGTGAGTAAATATAGATCAAAAATTAGAGGGTGTTTCTGACCAGCAGAGCAATGAAGTTATAAAACTGCCTTTTATGAAGGGCAGAACAAAAGCCTTGGTTTTCATCAGATCTTGTTCAGGTTCTGAAAGGGATCACAGGAGAGCATTTTTCATGAAAGCAAAGTATGAAGGGCCCAGAAGAGACTCATTACACTCCAGCATGCTGGAGGTTGGCCTGGATTCCTAACCTTCTGTGCACAAACCAAGCCTCTGGCTCCTGAACTGACTATACACATACACAGATCCCAAAGATGTTAATACTAAGAGAGACAATGTTATTATCTTGCATTTGTTCTGGCTTCTTTGCTAATCTGAGGAGCTGCTAATCAACAGCTGTTGAAGAAAAATCTTTATTTAACTCCTATTAAATTGTGTGGTCAAGTGGCAAAGCTGACCTGTGATCTTTAATGCCCATGATAGTTACAAAACAGTGTGTTTCATTTGCACCAGTGTGTTAGGCATTCTTCTGCTCAACTTCAGGGTGTGCTCCCACTCTGGGATAAAACAAAATTTGCAAAATATGGCTGGAAGTTGACCCTCATTTTATTTTCTCCTTCATGTGAGAGTTACACACTATGGAAATCACCTACTTCAAAACCCTTTCCTTAATATTTTCCTGTAATACAAGTAGGGGCCAAATATATCCCTACATCTTGTGCTCTGCTGTCAAGGAGCTTAATAAAAGGAAAAATTTATACAGCTGGAGTTCAACCTGATTGCTTCCCTTTTCCTGACTCTGGGAAGCTGGATTGGCCTAGTGGCCTTAGAGAATCCCATGTTGAACTTACTTTGCTGCAGCACAGCGTGTATTTAACACATTTGCACAACAATCTTCTTTTTCTAGTCACTTGCCATTTAGAGGTTAAGTACTAAAACAAGTATGTGGATGTTTTGACATTAAGATACTCCCGGGTTACAGGTTTTATTGCCTATTCTCAACTGAAATGTTACATTTGGTCTTGAACTGCAATCCAGTTTCTTCCTTTTAGGATGTTCTGCAAGTTAACGAGTGTAGTTTGGGTACTGAAAGCAAACTAGAAATAGCAAATCTGAGACCCACACAGTAAACTGATCCTGGGTTTTGGCAGGATAAGCCAGTCGGATCTGAACTCTGTGTTTCTGCAGCCAGATGACTTCTGCTACCTGAACCCATTCAATTACAAGTGGCTTTGGTATCTCCATATACAGCAGCAGGACAGCCTTACCTTCTCTTCCCCATTCTTCATTTCAATCCAAATTGATAAAACAAGTGACATTTGGCAATAATTGATAATAATTTCTCAATAATTTCACTCAAGGCCAAATTAGCTTTTAACTACAGATCAGAGAGTCTCATGTGCCACCAGGGCTTTCAACCCAGGCTTTGTCAGGGACCTTTTCTGTTACTGAGTTACTCAGAAAGAGAAGCCAGCATGTTTTCTTTGTAACCATCCATTACTGCATATTAAACATTGCCATAAAGTTGTTTCTACACAGTAACTTTAAAAGAAATATAAACATCACAGACTTAATGCCACCACAAAGCCCAGCAGAAATACAGTTAATTGTGACAAGAATGCCTTTATCCCATCAGCAGTTTCCATCACCCAAATATTTCACCCAATACACAGGAACACGTTATTTCGGTAGGCACTCACAGCATCTCTGTCCTCCACCTATTTTCATCAAACCTGTCTGACTATAGTAACATGAACAGTTCTGTCACAATCTCAAACTGAGCTGACACTTATTAACATTTTCAAGACTTACTAAACCAAAAAGCATGGTCACAGGACCCTTTCATAAGGGATGCAGCAGAGAACACAAGGCTGTAACCTCCTTTATCCCTCTCAAGATACCAGTACATCCTGTACCTTGACAAAAATGAACTGGAGTGGCTACGACAGGTACACCCAGTTATCAGACCATGTCACATGAACCACAATTTTTGCTGCTTCTTTTTAATCTCTGTGGTTCCTGGAATAAGAAGAGAAGTTTGACCAAGTTCAGACGCACCAGTTCAACCAGTATCTTGGCTGACACACCCCAAATTCAGTCTAACAACATGTTTTGTTACACCAACAGTTTAATCCACTGCAACACACATTGCAAAATTGTCAGGACCCAAGCCAGTGTAAGGATATGTGAATTTTTCAAGGCCATATGAATTAAAACAATCTGATGATAGAAAGGACATAAACAGAGCAATTTTAGTCATTTGGGTCCAGTCCAAGACATGCAAACTGTAATGCAAAACAAGCCCCATTTGTAAAACAGAAGAAGTAAAAAAGTCTGGCATTGCTGACCTTTATGATTTGCCTACAACTACTCAAGAAAAAACATCCGCTATCTTATCTTAATTATCAGCACATCAGTTCACTGTTACCTGATTTTTTTTTTACAATTCTTTTACTCAGAACAATGGGATTTAGGACACCATTGTGAAGAGACAAGATGTCACTTAGCCAAATAAACAAAAAAACCCTTAATTTTCAGAAAATAGTGCCAAATTCACAGTTAACGATGAGTAAGCCCATTACAAAAGGAAAGTCCCTCCATGGAATTTTGTGGGAAATATGCTGTCTCTGGTTTAAGACCCCTGTTGTCCCATGCCATCCTCTTTGTACCCCTGAGGCCCACAAAGTGACGCACTAACAATTCCCAAAAACAGCAGGGAATTTTTGTCTTCAGCCTAAAAGCCAACAGGAAAGTCCTATACCTCAGTATGGAAAGGGAAACTACTTCTGGATAAGGTGGATACTTGGAAAAACAAAAGCTTTAAGGAAAACAGGACAAAATTCTGCTTTGACTGTTGCTGAGTCACAAACTTATTTACTCAAACTCATGGCAGGTCAAGCCCCATGGCTGTTCTCCTTGTTGAGGGTACATTCCTTTTAAAGTCAGCTTCTATTTAGGGTATGGCACAGGTATTTCCTTTGCCATCCTTACCACTGTTGTCTGCTGCCAGCTCCTTCCGTGCATCATAGCTGATATAGGGCAATAAAGTTTTCCACAGCCACAGCTATGCAAAAGGCTTCTATGCTTGAGGAAATGAAGCGTTTGACTCCAGCTAAAAATAAAAGGGCAGAGTTCATTCAATCAAGCAGCCTCCATAATCTTTCTTAATAGAAGTTAAATAAGAAAGTGAGATATTATGCAAGATTGGTAAACAAAACAATTAAGGAATAAGATGCATACACAAGAAAACCCAAAAAAAACAACCAGACCTTCTAGATTACTTGAAACAAACTTAAAGCACTAATTCTACAAAACAAAGCAAGCTTGAACATCCACTTCAGCTTCACAAGCTGAAGCCTTGTGATCCGAAAGGGGACCTCCCCCAGGCACAGGTTTTATCACTTTCCCTGCTTACCTTGGAAATCCCAAACAGCTGAGACAGGAGGGTTGGTTTCTACTTAAAGCCCTTCATGCCTGTTCACCTCCTAGAATTTTCCTAACGAGGGCTTAGTTTGCTGAGGTTCTGGTGGTTTTCTTTGTTGTGATGCTGCTGCTCCGTGCACAGGCGAGGTAACTAACAATAGTATCTGAAATAAAAGATGCTTGAATTTGTTATTAGGGATTGTTGTGGTTAAGTAGAAGTTTAGTAAACAACTTCAGTTGTGAAGTAACAAGTCCCAAAATCAAGTCTTCACCTCCAAGTTTATATTTATCTTTGTAGTATTTCTAAGTACTGTTATGTTCTTTCACTGTTTTACTGCTGCTTTATTTAATTATATCTTGATTTACATAGTATAATGTCTCTATTAAAGTGCTAGTTTTAGATTTTAAAACTATTATGGATGGAAAAATTAACACCAGCAACAATTTATTACTTGTATGTATTAAGAGAATAAAATAGCTCGATTAGAAGAGACCTACAATATAGCACTTAAAATTGTAGTTAATTGTAGCTGAAACTCATTTGTGGAGTTATTCTGAAAGCTTTAAAACCAGCTTCTACTGTTTCAAATGTGGTAATTCCCTCTTTTTGGAATAAGCCCTTAATACAAGGCTATATTCAGCAGTGCATGGAAACAGTTGGGTTTTTTAAAGTAAGTGTTATAGATTTAGTTGTCAGTGAACAGGAGACAAGAGGAATAGCTTTAGACTGAGAGAGAGCAGGTTTAGGTGAGGTATTAGGAGTAAATTCCTCGCTGTGAGGGTGGTGAGGCCCTGGAATAGTTTGCCCAGAGAGGCTGTGGCTGTGCCATCCCTGGCAGCGTCCAAGGCCAGGCTGGCGCTCTGAGCACCCTGGGGTGAGGTATCCCTGCCTGTGGGGGCTGCAAACCGGTTTCCCCGGCGGGAATGAGGCCAATATTCGCCGCTTTCCGGCTGTGCCAGCGCCGCGGTGCGAGGGCCGGGCCGGGCCGCGGCCTCCCCGCCCGCCCCCTCCGCGCCCGGGCCGGGCCCGCCATGGCGGCCGTGCCGGACGTGGAGATCGACCCCCAGGGCACCTTCAAGTACATCCTGCTGCGGCTGCAGCGCCCCGGCGGCGGCGACCCCCGCGACATCGTGCGGGGCACCGCGGCGGCAGAGTTCCACAGTGCGTGAGGGGGAGCGGGGCCCGACCCCGGCCCTGAGGGGAGACGGACTTCGGCCTTGAGGGGGGACCGACCCCGGCCCTGAGGGGGCCTTGAGGGGAGACGGACCCCGGCCCTGAGGGGGGAGCCTGAAGGGGGCCCGACCCTGGCCCTGAGGGGAGCCGAGCAGGGCAAGGGGGATCGACCCCGGCCCTGGGGGGACCTGGAGGGGGGCCCTGAAGGGGAGTTGGGCTCGACTCCGGCCCTGAAGGAAGGGGGGACCGACCCCTGGGCTCAGGGGGAATGGGACCCCCAGGAGGTCAGAAACAAACCCCTTTCCCTCCTCTTAAGCCCCTTTCCCCCCTCTTTTTATGTCCCTCGTGCGGCATTGGAAGCTGGGCCCGCTTCTCTGGCAGGTGCCCTTTGCAAGCCTCCTTCAGGGGAACGAGCTGTGCTAGCTAAATGAAAGCACGAAAATAATGAGCCTTAACTACAGCTTCTCTGTGTAATCTCCCTCCCTCGCAGGCAGGAAAATGGGGCTGGAGGGAAATGGGTGGGAAGGACTTTAAAAATAGAGCCCTGGGGTACTCCATGCCTAGTGTATGTTCTAATGGCTCTCACCATTCTTCTTGTGCAGATCATATATTTGAGAAAGTAAACCCCGAGATGGAAAAGCTGGGCTATGAGTGCAAGTGCCTTGGAGGAGGGAAAATTGATCATAATAGCAAAGACAAGAAGATCAGGGTATTTGGGCTCTCTACTGTAAGTGCATCGCATAGTCCTTTAAACCCTTTTGCCTCTGGTGGTCTGGGATTTTCATGGTATTTATTTATTTTGGTAGTTTGCATCACAGCATAAACACTGACTGGAAGACTTGCTGGCTCACTTGTGAGATAATTAGAAGAGCAGTAGTTTTAGGGTGGGAGGCTGAAAAGATAAGGTTGGTATTACTCAGCATTAGGTTAAGTTGTAATGAAGACAAAAAATGGAAGTAGGAACGTCTTAACTCAAGAGTCTTTCAGTCTTACTGCTAGACCAGGAATAGCCTGTAGGGACGTGATCTTTATTTACTAATAAAAATGCTGGTTGGTAGTGACCAGCTAAATTGTGTGTGTTATTCTGTGTATGTGTTGGGTGGGAAGGCTGGACCTAATTTAAGTGTAGTAAATTTATAGTAGGTGAGGATGTAGTAGTGCATTTTGTGGGAATAAAATTTTGTTACTAGTGACTGTCCTGTGTAAGTTCAATTTCTTTATGAAAGACTGGGTAAGTGGTCAGGATTTCTCTAATTTAGGGGTTGTGCTACAGTCTGTTTCTGGTGTTGTTCAGTAATGAAGTATAGCTGCTTCTGTAGTAGTAACTGTGAGTAAAGATTCTAGGCTTCTAATATAGACAAGAAAAAAATAGTTTTAATTTTATTTAATTCTCTATAGAAAGTGGTGGTTATTTCAAATTTGCTTACTTCAGATGAGCAGTGAAGGTTGGGCCTTGAATGTATTAAGTGTTTTTAAATTTAGTGCTGCTTTTGATCCAAGATGACTCTTTCCACCTGGAATCATAAGGAAAAAAAACTCTTTAGGGTTCATGTGAAGTGGAAAGGCAATGTATAATGCTTATTCTATTAAATTCTTGTAATTTTAAGGCCTTATCATAGCTGCATTTTTAGATGAAACTTGGCACCTGTGTTATTAATTCAGCTGCTAAATTAGTGTTAAGAGGCAGTGGTCAAGTCTTGCTCTTGGTATCTATGTGTAAAATGCCTAATTTCTCTATATGTTTGGTACCTTGGTGCTTAAAGAGGAGCATAATGTAAAAGCAGAGTTTTATTGCCCTAGGGCTTCTATCAGGCAGAGACCTGGAGGGCCAGGTGACCTCAGTTGCAGGTCAGAAGTTAATATATTAATTGCATTGGTTTAATGCTTCTCTTGACTTGGAGATTACTTGTCTAACTGAAACAGAACTAACTTGGTGTTCTGTGGAAACCAGAGGATTAGTCACTGACTTCTTCTGAAGAGGATGTTGTGTTGTTATTTGCAAAGCTGGATGGGGTCTTCAAAGTGGTTACCAAGAGTGATCTGTAGATATGTTGCTTTACAACTGATGTAACTACATAATTTGTTATTTTTTAAAAGTGTGCATTTTATAACACATTAATTTTAACCTGTGCAGTTTATATGTAGTTTATTTAAGCTGTTCCTCTTGGGGCTGACTCAGCAATGAATAAGAGTACATGTTTTGTTTGATAATGCAGTCTTGAGCTTTTTTTCAGTCTTCTAAGTTAGGTGTTTTGTGAAATATTATTGGAAAAAGAAAGTAACTTGTAAGTCACAGGTTTTTATCAGTACACTGCACTCTTGTGCAGTAAAGGCTTTTTCACAGGGGAAAAATTGCAGTTATAAGAAATCAAGATAACAAGTTAATTCATTCAAGTCAATGGAAAGGCAACTACTACCATAACTGTCTTAAATGTCAGTGACAGTAACACTGACCAGTGATTTAAATGAGGGTTAAAAATCACATGGGTCATCTGACCTTGCCTGAGTTTGGAGTTGCAGTGGCGTAAGAGCACAGATACTTAGAATTATGCCATTACCAGCTAAGGCAAGATTGCAAATAAATAAAACATGAAGACTGTTTTCTTTAGTGACTAGAATAGTACTCAAATGTTTGCACATGTGGTGGCTTATTCCCTTTTGCTTCAGCTGAGCCACATCAGATGTTTGCATGCTCATACATTAAAGTGGGTCAATGTAATCTCTGTGGTTTAAAAGAACAGTCAGTAAATATGGTGGCTGAGGGGTTTGAAAAACTTTAAAACAAGTTTTCTGCTGGAGAAATTGTGTGAAAAATGCATCCTCTCACTTTAGAAAATAAATGAGATGGGATCAAGCAATCTAGAACTTGAATTGGGGAGGGAGAATGGGGAGGACAATAGAAAAGTAAAACGTGGTACTGCAAGAATAATTCTTTTAGAATCTGTACTTGCTTTGTATGTGAAAAACTTGAAGTATCCGGTCATAACTGGGTAATTTGTGTAGGCAAGAACTGAATGGTTCTGAAGACTTATTATACATGTCCAATATGCATTTGTTCTGTCTTGCAGGGCTATGGAAAAGCAGATCACTCAGTGACTGTAGAGATACTGAAGAAAGTGTATACAGATTATGAAATTACATGGTCAGATGACAAGAAATAAACTGTGAAACACAATAAGCAGTTCAAAACTGGTAACTGTGACCTGTATTTTGATAAATAAAGTTGAATGTGTCTTCTGTGTATGTAGCCATAAATCTGGAGTAACTGGACTCTGCTTTAATTTATGATATGGTTGTTAATCCCCAGAGATACTGGATTTTTCAGATAATTCCTTTGTACAGTATCTGTAGTTCTAAGACTTTTTCCTCTCCTTTTGTTGTGCCATCTAATTAAGCACATTATCTGACCTCCAGTTTTTCATTCTATCCTGTCTCGCTGATGTATTTTAGGATACATCAGGATTTTGGAATCTACTTAAAACACCACAGGACCAAACTTGTTCTCTGGTCTTTCAGTTTCCTTAATTTTTTTATTACTTTTTAGGTTTTCATCTTTCGTATCCACATTTATAAGAATCTGTTTGGAGGGTGGGGTCGACTGTTAAAGTTCTTCACTAATGATCTAAGTCTTTGATTTACTCCATGGTTTTGAAAATCCATATTTGTCTTCCACAAAAGTAATGATCAAGATCTGGAAGATCCCTTCCTGTATCAGACTGATGGCAGTGTCAAAATCTGTCAGTGCTCCTTTCATTCTGATTCCTTTGTATTGCTTTTATTCCCTGTGACCATAATCATGCTTTTTCCCTTTTTTTTCCCCTAGCTTTAATGGTTATAACTACCTCCTGACATACCCAGTACACCTCAACAGTGTCTGAACAGGCTTCATTTGGCTTAAGACTTTGATTTCAGAACATGATTAAGTGTCTGTGTGCCTAGTAACTAAGAATAGCATACAACTCAGTAATTTGAAAATTGGATGCTTCCCACTTCCATTCTTGTAGGTTTTTTTCCCCCCTAAGCTCTAGTAAAGTAACTGTAATTGCCAGTATACAAAAATGGTTTTTAAATAGTCTCATTTCCCAAAACTAGCAGATAGTCTTTAAAGGGAAGTCATCAGTTAAGGGTAGTACCTGCTAGAATAAACAAGCTTTTTAATTTAGTTTCCTGAGGTATTTAATGACTGATTTTAATTTTTTCTCTCCACAATACTTACGGGAAAGACTTAATTTAGACCGGATTTATTATTGTAATCACTTGTTCAAAATGTGAAGGGATGGGCTGAGGGCAGAAAAAGGGCGATAATTTGGAATGAGCTGATTAAAAATTGAATTACCAGCTAACCTCTACCTTTGTTTCTTCATAGAAGAAATTAGGCCTGCTGCATGGGTTTAATGTGTCTCATCAAAAATACTTTGAGGGATCTTCTACTTCTGTTATTTTATAATGCAGTATCATTTGGGAATATATTAATCTCCCTAGTTATTAGGTAATATGTACAAGTGTTACAAGTGAGTGAAAGATTTTTTTTTTTAATTCCAGCTTGTGAAGAGGAACAGGACACTGGTCATTGGGGTGGTGAGCATTTGTCAGGTAGAGAAAGCCTTAATGTAGATTAGGAGAGGTAGTAGTATTTTTTTGTTGAAACAGCAACAGAACAACAAGCCTACAAAACAAAGTGTTGAATTGTGCTGCTTCTCAGCATCTATCTACTGAATTTGAAGAACAGGGCTCATTGGGAATTATGCAAATCCCTATGCTAATTTTGCTGATTTAACATGAGAAAAAAAATCATTTCTCATCTGTAATTTTGAAATGGGAGCTTAATTATACTGTGTGGGGTTACCTGTTTTGCAGGTGTGCAGTCACTGAGATTGTGGCTCTAGCAGTCTTCCACTGAAGTCCTAAAAAGCTGATGCTGTATTTGCACAAAACCAGAGCTATGTTTGTGCAAGGTACTGGGTACAAATATGATATTTTAACCTAAGACAGTGAGTTTGATCATGGAGTGTTATCAAGAGGAAACATTACAGTAGTAGATTGTTACAATAAACCTTCTTAAGTCATAAGAAACTCTTGATGTTCTTAGCGATACTCTTTATCATAGTGGTCAATGTTTCTTACTACTTCAGGGATGGTTCTCTGGCTTAGCACCAGACCTGCAGGTGCAGAACAACCTAATCTGTCCCTATGTGCAAGCCATGATTTGTCTTTGTCAAAACTGAGGCTTGAAAAATGTTAAATGGTAATCAATTTGTTTCCAACCTCCCTGTTTTAACAAAAACAAACCCAAAAAACTGTTAACAGTACTTTCTTGATCTGCCAAAGCTGAAGCTTTTTTTGTTCCTTAGTCTGTAGTCAGTAGTTACCTACTGTCACCAAGTTTCAGAGTTGATGCAGAAAAATTCCAAAGCGCAGTGACAGTCATGGTACAACTGACTGCATTTTTCCTCCTTTTCCTTGCCTGTGAAAGGCCAGGTTCAGTAGTCTCCAATGGACCACTTTAAAACAGTCTGAAACAACAGTAGTTAAGGCTCTTCTGTAAAGTACAGGAAATCCTCTATGACTCTGTCTTCATAGCAACAGGGTCCAAATAGGAGCCTTGAGGTTGATGTTCGTAATCTTCAGTGATGGGAACTTTATGCAGTAGTTAAAGTGATTTTAGGTCACTGCTGTAATAAGTTTCTTTCCATCCCCTCAGGCTATTGTCCCTTCTCCCCTGCCCTGAGCATCCAGCTTACTGCAGTGGTTGACTCTCTAAGTTTTTATCTGTGCTCCTAGTAAAACAGTGTATGGTAAGAAGCAGTAGCCATGATCTACATGTTAGAGCTGTGTAATGTTTTTTTGTCTGGTTTTGGTTAAGTAAAAACATGCAATGGATTTCTTTTTTTTTAATTGCTGGTGACAACACTTGGGACCACGTTTTGTAGTCCTTTGGGTTTGTTTGCATTTTTGGTAAGGCCATTTCTTCAGCAACATCGCTATCTTCAGCCTAGGAAACAGGAGTGCCTTGAACACAGGCTTCTCTGAATGCTTTCTGTCCTGGCAAAGTGCTGAAAAGATTGAAGAGGTGTGGGTGTTCAGTAGTACCTCCAGCAAGCTTTGAAAATGGGGCAGTTAACTTTTGGAAAAACATGGTTTTAAAGTGCAGCAATCTAATTAATCGGCTATTAATAGCAGTTTGCCTCCTTTCCCAGCTGCCACCTAAAGCTCAGTTCTGTCATCCTCCAGTGTTGCACTTGTAGGCTTGTTGGTTGGTTGTTATAGGGAGCTTCTCTGTGTCAAGTCTTTCAAGTCAGCCTCTGAAGCAAAAGTGTTTTATACAATTCTAAAAAAACATGACTTTTCCTAACTACTTGCTAAAATTTTCTTGGTGATGGACATTTCTGTCTGGATGTGAATATTCAGACCACAGTAGTAAATATTCTCTGGTACACTTTGTTAGAGGCTTGAGTAAGTCACGTGTGCATTGCACAGGGAGACATTACCTGGGTTTCTGAGATCGCTGGCAGGATTGAACACAAGTGATAAATACAATCGCATCCCCCTCTGGTGGCAAAGCAGCAGAACTCGCAGCTGTGTGGTCTGTGCCCACTCTGGCTGCAGTTACACCACATCTGAGGGGAGCCCAGCACTCCAGAAAAGCCTCTTGCACTGATTTTGGATGCTAAATTATCTCATTAGCCACAGTATGTCACATAATTTCTATGTCAGCCCACCTCATGTACATCACAGCCATTCCTGTGATGCACAGTTCTGGTGCTCACAAAGGGGGGAACTGGGGACAGTGACTTTCTTAATTATTGAATACAAATGACAATTAGCATAAACAGATGCTGCTTTAAGCAGAACTCATTTATCTATGCAAAATCAATGTCAGAGAGGTCCTTAACGTCTAGTCAGACATCGGAATTTATCAAACATTTCAGTAACCAAGCATATTTGTCAACTGAAATGAGATAAAACAAAGACGATATGAGGATTAAAACATTTCAAAGTTATTTTTGAAGGACTGGTGGTTGAATTTTAACTGGAATCTTTAAAGGCTATTTCCATAATGCATCGCTGCAGTCCCTGGTCAATGGTTTTAACTATACAGGTTCTAAACACATTTTTCTCTTCAATGAGTTTCTCGAACAGGTAGATACCACCACCAACCCCAAAATAATGCACTTTGCTTGCCAAATACACACGGCCATTTTTGTCCAAGAGCTGAGCCAGCGTATCATGCAAAGCACTGTAATACTCAGGATTATAGATGGTCTCAGATGTGAGAATTATATCATACTTTGAAAAGGGTTTGTTGCTGCTTAACAGGAACTGGCTGACTTCAGACCACTCCCCAGAAAAAAATCTGCATTTGGTGAGCACATCAGGTGAGCCCTCTCCTTTCTTGAGCCTCTTGGCAGGAGGTTTGCTACCTTTTCTGTCCTTTCCACTACTGCCATCATTTATACAGTTGGCCACCACATTAGGCAAGGTTATTTCCTCAATCACTGTGCTGTTGTAGTCCTGGAAATGGATGCTTTCAGCTTTACCCTTTAAGGCAACTATTCCCAGCAATCCAGCCCCGCAGCCAAGATCCAACACAGTCTTGTTGCTAAACTCTATTTTAGCCTCGGAGAAGTAGTCCATGAGATCAAAGGTGCATTCCCAGATCTTCAGTCCTCCCTCATAGACTCCTGGGATGAGATCAGAGTGAGAAGAAACGCTTTTGGACACGATGCCTTCACTGTCGGAGTCACCCAAGCACGTCATTTCCACTACAGACAGCTTTACGTGGTACAGGTCTGACACTGTTTCCATTACTTTATTTTCCAATACTTTGCTGAGATCCTCTGGTATAAAGTGCTCCTTTGCAGCTTTCATGCAGTGCTTTGTCTTTGGTGCCTCATCCTGGTGCTTGTCAGCACCCGGCCTCCGGCTGCAGTCTGCTACAGCATCAGCACTTTTGCTGCTCTTTTCCCTGGATTCCTGCTTGTGTTTTGCAGAGCCCAGCAGTAAGAAGTGAGTGTCTGCTTCACTGTTCTCGTTTTCATCAACAGCAAAATTAAACCGAAAATCCATTTTCAGGATCAACAGTTTAAAAAAGTCAGCTTAATTTGCTACAGCCAGAACACTCATTTAAGAGCAAGACTGATACAAAGGTGGTTTTTGGTTTTGGTTTTTTTTTCCCCCTTCTGGTTGTTTTTTGTAGAGGATGCTTTTATGTTGGTAGTGCTGTGGGAAATAGCACTTTGTCCTCTGCAGATATAGGATCAGATGTTTTGCCAATAGCCAGGTGAATTACTGCTGGAGATAGAGAAAATAGTTTATCACTAATATTGGAACAAAGTCTAATTTTATTTAGAAAAATCTAGCATCCTGATTTTCATTAACGGGCAGCCCAGGGAGGAAGCGGAGTCTTCCTCTGGGCATGTTCCAAACCAACCCGTTCCAGGTGACCCTGCCTCGGCGCGGGGCTGGACTGTACGATCTCCAGATCTCCCTTCCAACGACTGAACTATGATTCAACTCCCCACACCTTCTGAACACTTAAACGTTACCAGCGACTACATCTCTCACGTAACACAGATCCAAGGCACGGGAAATCAGCACAGACCGCTAATCCCGGCAACACCCCCCATTTCGCGCGGCGCAAACCCCCCCGGGCCGAAGCGGCGGGCGGGGGTCGTTATACCCACCCTGTTCTCCGGTGCCGGGATCGCCCTCCCTTTGCCCCACGTGGAGCCGCTTCCCTTTCCTCCACGTGGCTGCACTTCCGGTTCCGGCCGCGCGGGGTTTCCCGCCGTGGCGCGGCGGGGCCGTGAGGGCAGCGCTGCCGCCGCCATGTCGCGGGCGGGCCCCGAGGGGCTCCTGCGGCAGCTCGGCGGCGGGGACGGGCCGCTCTGCCGCCGGGAGCTGCCGCTGGTGCTGCCCCGGCTCCTCATATCCTTCCCTGGAGGGAGACGGAGGGGTGGGTGCGGGGGGCGCGTTGCCTCCTTCAGTCTGTGGGAGGGGGAGCGATGGGGCAGGACGGAAAAGCTGGGTGCTCGGGGTTGCGCTGCAGGCCGCTGCTGCAGCCCTTCCCTGAAATAAAACATCGGCCCTAGAAAACAGCGTGTGGCTTGTCTGGCGCTGTAGAGAACTGTTCTGGCTCCTGCCAACACCCTCCCCCCCAAAAACCTACCAAAACCCACACCTCACCCTGAAAAACCCCCCACCCTTAATGCCTACTCTGTAATACACTTTAAAAGGACTTTTCGAGCCGTGCTTACTGTCTAATACACTTTAAGAGGACTTTCCCTTTCCTGGCCGTGCTTACTTTTTAATACACTTTAAAAGGGTTTTTCTGACCGTGCTTACTCTCTAATACACTAAAAGGACTTTTCTGATGGTGTGGGGACTCGTGGATATCAGCCTACATTGGTTTTGGAGTGTCCCGTCCGTATGTTCACGGGAGAAGTCACTGATTTCTGCAGCTGCTGTAAAAATACCCTTTATAGCAGAAAAACTGGTGTTCTTTAACGTTTTTACTCGATGTATCAAGAATGTGAAGACTGGAGCGAGAGTATTCGTAAGTAGTGGCTAAGAGGTGCCTCTTCTTACAGATCATCGCATTGCATTTGCCTTATAAACTCTGCACGACTTAAAAGTACTTAAGCTACAAAGTAGTGACTTTCAGAGCCTTCAGCAGTCCTGCTGGACCTTGCGTGTTCCACAAATTGCATGTCGAGTAAGATCTATAAAAGCTGATTCAAAAGCTTTGCAAATAAGGCTACTTTTTCCTTCCTGCTACTTCTGATTTTTAAGCTTATGAAAGAAGGGGTGCATTTTTATCTTGTGTTTTATTGTCTTTTTGTCTGTTATCTTCTACATGACAAAGCTCTTGTAATAGCTAATGGTATATATGTAACTGTTGCATATTAGTGCCAACCAGCACATTAAATGTGCAACTATTTGCAGTTTGGAATATGGAAAATACTAAATCCATAGGCAGGCAGTTGTGCTCAGCCTTCAACTAAGTTTCACCAGGTGTGATTGCTGTTTTTGATGGTTTTGTGCATGTTGAAGCTGTTACTTTTACTTGCTTTATCAGATAATGTATGTGTGTTTCCATGCATTTAGATATGGCAAATATTATGTTGTCTCTCAAAATCAAGTACTTGGTCTGTTCTTGTTTGATGCTTCTGTTTCCTCGGGTAGGTTGCTACATATTTCTAATAATCACCTGTTATTGTTTGTGTAATGTTTAAATGTTTTTTTTTTTTTGCAGGTGTTTTAAGGATCCTGACTGAAATGTTTTTGCCCCATATCAGCCTTGAAGATTTGGAACAAACTTTTTTCTCAAAAGTATTACCTAAGGTAGGACAGCTGCAATTAACTGTGGAATTGTCAGTCAGCCCAGTCCTAAGACGTGCTTAGAATGCAGTGATTCTTTTTTGAGGTCACACAATATAATTATTATGGGAGATACAAAACTCAAAGTTAAAGTTTTACCCTTTAAGAATTTTTGCAATTTTGTGTTGGATTGTTTCTGTGACTGTTCTTGTTCTTTACAGTGGGGAGAGAATGAAATATACAATATCCTGTTTTCTATATTTAGCAATAGGTTTGGGGTTTATTTCTTTTTGAGAAGACTGGGCTTTTTATAAAACATCCGATTTTTATGAGAGAGAGCTTCTAAGGACATGTAAACTGAAGAACCCAACACATATATCATGAATAAATGTTATGAAACTTGTGAATTAATACAGTGAATAAAATTTTAGACCATGCTGGCCTAATGGATGTTCTCCTTTCTGTTTAAACGATGGAGAACGTTTTGTTGTGGCTTTATTACAATTCTTCAGTGCTTTCATTTTAAGTGACGTAAAGCAGTGCCAAATTACTGATTTAAGTTTCAGGCCCCAGCTTGTCCATTTTAAGTAACAGCTACTGGAGCTTATGTCTATAATTTGGGAAAACCATACGGGTTTTCCTTCCTGGTACATCATATTTTATAACTGAAGTGCTGGAAAGTGTTAATTTCTCCTGTGAGTTCTCTCTCTGTAGCCTGTGCCTCTGTGCCAAGGAAGCAAGCTGGTATAGAATCGTGTTGCTATCTATAATGTGTATTTATAAATAAAATGTTTGTTTTGTTCTGACAGACTTTACAGTTCTTTGATAACTTGATGTATGAGTTATCCAGCGAGGCCAAGGGATTAACCAGCCACAGTACAGAGTTATGCAGTACTGTAAGGAATCTGCTACAGGCAAGTCCCATCACATCAGCTGTCAGAGGAATGTTTACATCATTCTTTGCTTTTACCTAAACTGTTAAGAGGTTTTTAGAATGTTTTTGCCAGCTACTGCTGGTTAAAATGTAATTTAATCTTCCTTTGTAGCTGAAGTTCAATTAACATTTTGTGAATTATTTGATTACATCTGGCATATGATGCTAATCATGATTTCAAAAATCATCTCAAATTCTGCTTAAGTTACCAAAACAAATGGAATGCAATTCACCATATATAAGGAGTGAATCTGGCACTTGTTTATACAAGTTTTAAAATTTTTGTTAATTGAGAACAGCAGTCCAGAAAATAGAAAGTTTTCACAGAGTGCATGGTATCAGGGAAAAGCTCTGGAACTGCCCAGTCTTATTTTACAGAGTTTCATTCATTTTAACAAACTACTTATGTACGCAAATAGCAGTGAACTTCAAATGCCAAACAATCCAGGTGCAATCCAACTAAGACAAGATGCTTTTGAAGTTATTGGAGGACTGAAAAACATTGATAGTTGTTGTTTATTCCCTCTTTAAGACTGTGGTGCAACTGCTGGAAACTCTGACGGGCTGTGTGCGCTGTGTGTGCTCGCTGCAGGAGTGTGTGCCCCTGGGCAGTGTCCGCTCCCTTCCTGCCTCCCTGCTCTATGTGATCAAGAACACCTTTACACACTGCAGGGTAGGTCTCTGTTGCAGGGAGAAAAATCCTTGGTGCTCCTTGAATTTCAGGAAACACTCCCTTTGTAAGTAGATCCTATTTTGAAATGTTTGTTGTTGAGTTCTTTAAATTTAGTCGTTAAATAGTTTATTTATTGCACAGGTACAAAGATGATTTTTCAGCTGTCTGCACAGCAAATCTGACCTGGTGGTGAGAGGCTCAGACTGGGCTATTTCCATATTTTGCACCAGTGTTAACATTTTGCTCATGAATGGAGTGCTCTGTGAGATCTGTGCAATGCTAATGGCTGCAGTATTTTCAGAGCTACAAGTGGTTACCAACATGGAGTGACTTACCTTATTTCTATGTAAGTTCCAAAGTGGATTGGAAATTGGGATTGTCATCTTCATGCTGGTTACAGCAAGTAACATCTGTCAGTTTCAGGTCTGGACTTTCAGATGCAACAATAATTCCATCTAAGCAGTGAAAATAAAACAAGGAGATATCATAAGGACACAACAGCTTTTGGTTGCCTTTCATTTTCACTTTCAGTTCATCTTTATTTTTTTACATCAGTTTTCCATGTCAGGATTTAAACTCAGGTGCCATACCTTTAACAATTCTGATTTGAAAATACTGGGAAGTATTTGGAATGCTACTTTCTTTGTTGTTAACATTGTACTGTGCTGTTCAGAAATATGGTCTTAAGCTCATCTATCAAGGCCTAATCCAGAACCCCTTAAATTCACTAGAGCCAGGCAAACCCCATTAGTTGTCAACAAGGCTGCAGGTGAACAGCACTTTATATTTAGTAATCAGGAGCAGGTCTGGTTCTGTATTGGGTTAAAGGAGGTACATCCGTGCTTTGTTCTTTTTCCCAGAGAAATACAGGGCAAAGCTCTTTTTTTTAGCAGGTAAAGAACCAATCTGTGATTCTTGAACTTCTTTTTAAACCTCTTGTTTCCATGTTTTCTCCAGGATAGTGAATCCGTGTACTGTGGGCACCTGGACTTGATTTCTGACCTCCTACAAGCTGTGTTCAAGGAAACTTACTCCCTTCAGAAACAGCTGATGGAACTAGTTGATCAGATTTCCATGGACTCTGCTTCCAGTGAAGATAACATCACAGACACAGTGTCAAGTATGTGTGGATTTAACACTTCTTCAGTCTTGCTTAGTAATTTTTTTCTATAGAGCACATTTGAATTTTTAGAACAAGTCTGAGCGTGCTTAGTTTCTGCTGTCCTGACCAGCCTTTTAGAAAGCAGCATTTTGAAGCTTGAAATATTTCTGGTTTTCCCCTGAAACTTCCTCTGTGGCATGGGACATGTTGTGTATGTTTGTAGGAAAGGGCAGCACCTAAACACTGAGCCATTTTCCCAGTTCAGTGTCAATGTGCTGGTATTCTCTTAGTGCTTGGAATTGGTGTGACCTCAGATCTGATTTAACTCTTGTTGTTATTTCCTTAGTAATCCACACTGTGCTGGAGATATGCTCTGTCATTTCCAATATGGACCATGCTCTTCATGCCAATACGTGGAAGTTCATAATCAAGTATGTCATTGAACTCTTTGGGTTTTCTTGTAAAGAAAACAGACTAATTTTAAATAATGAATGTTTCAATTGCTTAGTGTTCAGAGTTTCAAATCAAATTGAACCTAGATGATTCAATGTAGCTATTTAGTAATTAAATTACGACCTTCAATTGAGAAGTTTAGCTAGGATAGCATTAAAGCAGTGCCAGTGAAAGTATATGGGAATTGGTGTGAAAAGTAATAGAACTTCGACATTTTTATTGCAGTGTAGAGGAAAATTTGAAACAGTGTTGTCTGAATAAATAATACTAAGATGTCTGACCTGCAATTTTGTAGATTTTTTTTCTTGAGTTGACTGTCTTGTGCTTTCATCCTGCCTCTCCTCTGTGGAGAGGGTTGTTCTCTCTGCTGCTGCTTTCAGTGTAGACTGATATTGCAAAAATCAGTGTTGTACAAAAGCCTAAAGAGAAGAACTAATTATTGGATTTGTAGGAACTCGTTGCATGGTCACTTCTGATGACTGAATACCTGATTATATTCCTACCTTCCAGGCAAAGCCTGAAGCATCACTCCCTGCTGCAGTGCCATCTGAAACACAGCGACATCCTAAGTGGCCTCTGCAAGGACACTCTTCTGTCTTTTGACTCCTGTTTGCAACTGGCGGAGCAAATGAAGGTGTCAGAGATACAGGTGAGTTAAAAAGCTCCCAAAGCTGACAGTGAACTTGAGGAGAATAAATTATTTGTGCTGTGTTATTGCTTGGAGTAGTTTGGTTTTGGTTTTTTGTTTGTTTGTTTTTTATTTCATGTGGTAGGCAGAATACCTTCTTTGGAAACCACATGAAAGTGAGGCCCATGACTTTAGATTGGGGATGTTTTAGTGAGACACTTAAGTTCTCACCATACTCTGTGAGAATATTTTCATTTCCTGGACTGACAATATCCCAAGGTCAATCAAAAGATAACCTTTCAATTCTGAATATTGCTCTAAAAATGTTGAGGCATACTGAATATTTTTAAAGTTTTTCCCCCTTAGCTGCAGAGTCTGTAGAGAATCAAATGTGAAATAGATTTTGAACATTGTTAGCAATCTAATTTCCTTTTTAATTGTATTATTCTATATATTAACTTTTAGAACTGCTTGTTTTGGACAGGAGGGCACTGACTTAAAGCTGTTCCAGAAGACAGTCAAACTGTGCAGGTTCTTTGCTAATTCCCTTGTACACTACACCAAGGTAGGTTCTTTACCTGCAGTCTGTGTTAGTATTAAATTTAAGCCTCTGGTCTGCAAGTGGAATAATTTTGTACTGTGTAATGTCTTAACAATTTACGACTATCCCATAGGGCCGGTATAATTAACACCCATAATTAACACCCAGTAATCTGCTTGTAGTTCTCCCACCTTTATATACTCACAAGCCTAAGCAGGGATCTCCTGGAAGAACAACCAGCTGTAACAGTGGAGCAGCTGGTAGGAGGTATCCAGTCGTTATGGGCATCCTTGAGCCAGCAGAGCCCAGTCTCCTGAATGGTTGCTTGTTTCAGCAATTGAAATAAATTAGTAAGGAGAAATGCCTGGGCACTGTTGTTTGTTGTCATTACTTTGATTCTTGTTTGTTTTGCTCTTGCTTTGTGGTGTGAATTGTTAATTTTTGCAGTGTAGTACACACATTGTGTAGTTTACGCACAAGTATAGCAGAACATAAAGAAAATGTAATTAATCGTGTATTTTGTATTGAAAGTACCATTCAAAATTAATGTTTTTGCAGGAATTTCTTGCTTACTTCTCTGATTCCTGTTCTCAGTTACATAAGCTCTTTCTTCAGATCTACAGGTATGTGAATTACAAATAATTGATTACTGATAGACTCTCAGTAACATCTTTATATTGCATTCTTAAAGTTACTAGTATTTTAAGATGTAAAAATACAGTTCTTGTTCCAGAGCTGTTGTCATCCTTTTTCATGTACAGTAAACTAAAATAGTTTTAAATAAATTAGGCATTTTTGTGTTATATAGTTACCCCCATTCTTGATCGGTACTGTGCATGTTCCATATTGACAAACCACTAACTTTGTTGCAACTACTTATGTCAACGTTTCTTAACAAATTATGTGTAGAATATGTAGAAAGAAAAAATCCAAGACTAAATGCAGGTATTAGTAGTGATGTTCCACTTTTAGACAAAGGATGGAAACATTCATCCTGGAGAAAGAGAAGATCAGAAACAGAGAATCCTGAAATTTTTCATAGCTTTCCTGCTGTGTTAATAATGTTGTGAAATCCCATGAGAGGACTCAGATTCTGGAAGGAACCTCTCTTTTGTGCTCACAAAACAGACTGGGAGAGGTTTATCACTCTTCTTTAAGAAGTTTTGTTCTATTTGCTGCAGTGGTGGAAAAGAACTTTATGCTGATCACACTTTATACTCTGAAATCAGAGGGCTGATTTCAGCCATTCTTTTGGAATTCAAACCAGATTCTGTGGAGAGGTGTGTGCCAGAGTTCACTGCAAGATTGGGGGGATGTTTTTTTATGAGTTTCCTCTTTTAACTTTGCCTTATAGATCTTTCTGGAGTGCGAGTTTTGAGTAGGAAGGTAGCATTTTTACAGTCACTTCATAAGCTGCAAGAGTAGAAGGTTTTCATTTCATGATCTCTTTTGAATTATTCTCCTATTAGTTCTTTTTTTCCTTTTATTACCACAAGTTTTTTTGTCCTCAAAGAAATTGTGGTACCCCTTTAGTGTCATGTGTTAAATCACTGCTGGCACTTTTATGACTGTCAAATTGTGTATACAGGTGTTTTCTTGGCCTTTCTTTTTTACTTGACTTTTCGTGATTTGGTATGTTTTTTCTGATAGATGTCACGTATTTTACATGCATTTTCTGTGAGGTTTTATTTCAATGTTTAGTAAAATGTTGGATTTAATGCTTAGTGTCAAGGCTGAATGCAGAGTTGTAACTCTTAGGCTATAACAGATATTTTAAAATGGAGAACCTTTCCTGTCTTTTATTTCACAGCAACAAGGAAATAATGAATTTGCTTCTTTGTATTCTTTTGGAAAAAAGTAATAGTACTGAAAATGCTTTTGAAATTTAACTTTTTTTTTTTCCATTCCCCCTCAGCAAATTTCCTCCCAGTCTTTATGCTCCAGAGATCTTGGAAGTTCATCGAGATGAAATATCCCGGGTTTTTCTCGTGGCTCTGGATCCTCTCATCAACCAACTTCTTCCCTTTAGTCCTTTCATGGAGCAAGTGTTAAGTGAAAAGTTAGGTGGGTTGAAAATACAGCAGCTGCCAGTACTGTGGTAGCATGTAAGCATATCTGAGGGAGCAGGATTGACATTCTGACTTTCTGGGCCACAAGCAACGTTCTGTACTGGGTTGCAGTTGTTTCCTGACTTGGATGAATTCTGTAACAGATAGTTCATATTGTTGCTAAATTAATCTTCAAAGTGCTCACAGTAACTTCAGTATTAATCTGGTTAATAGAAATCCCATCAATTCTGCTCTTTTGTGTAATTCCAATCCACTTTTGTCACAAACTTTCAAAGTAAACTGAAATTTTTGTGCTGTTCTGTTGGTGAGGGAAGGCAGCCATTTTTGCCTAAATTAAGTATTTTCTGTGAAAAGGAGAATGCCTTCAACACCTTTTTGTTTCAACATGATCCCTGATTCCTGCCCAGACCAACATGTCATAATTCTGAGATAACTGAGGTGGTTCCTCAGTTTGCCTCCACACTTGCTTAAAAGCCAGTTTACACGTGTGATATATTTACCAGGGCAGCTTGCATCACATTGTAAAACAAACTCCTACAGATCTCCCTCCTGAGCAGCAGCTGCCCCAGTGTCTCCTCCTGATTGCCATAATGGACAAGGTGTCCTCTCAGCCTGAAGAAGTGCAAACTCTCTGGAACACAGGAAAAAGGTACTAAAGAGGGTTGTAGTCCTACACCACAGCAATTGTTGTGTATGGGCAAACAGAGGGGCTCAGCTTCTGAAATTTCCCATTCAATTGAGTAGTAAAATTTGTCAGACTCTTATGAATTTACATCCTTATGCCAAGCCAAAGAGGATCTAATGTTGAGTGCCTCAGGAGTGAAGGATACAGAGCCAGAGATGTCTTTCCTTTGTCAGGAAAGAAATGGTATTTAGAGTTACTTCCAGGATAAGAAGTACGTAATTTGTTCATACTTGGCTGAGTTAAAATCTCACACTTTTGTGCCTGAACCCTCAAATAATCACCTGGATTTGTAAAGAAGAAGGTAACCTGGAATGTAAATCTGGGATAAAAGCACTGAAATTATTGCCATTGTTTGTGATCAAAGACAAAGATTTTGTAGTCCAGATGTTGCCTGCACGATTTGGGATTTACGTACCTGTAACCCAACTATTTATCTCTTTATTTTTTTCTTTCTCCATTGCAGCCTGTCTTTGCTTTCAGCTCTTTTCTTCAGTTTCCAGCAATGTTGTGGTGAGCTTTCTCTCCCTGTCTGTTTGCCAGAGGTGATCAGTACTGGACAGCCAGCAGTTCCCATCACCTTCTATCACTATGTCTGTGTCCACCTGTGCTCCTTCATTGCTTCCACACTCCCATCACACTTCGCTCAGCTGGTAAGATTGGGTTTTGCTTATCATCTCCTCAGCTGTTGAGCTGCATTGGTGCTATTTAAATAGAATGGGTTCTTTTAAATGGTCTAGCTCTGAAATAAAGCTTAGGTAAAAAGTGGTTCTGTAGAAAGTAGCTGTGACACAGTTATGTGGCTGAGTTCAATTTTACAGCAAATGTCACTTTTGGGAAAGGGGAAAATAAAGCTTCATACAAGTTCCTGAGGACCTCAGTGGCATTGGAAATTTTTGTTTTCTTTCACAGGGAGAGAGGTTGAGTCATTCAGTATTCAAATTGTATTAACTTTACCTGCTTGTAATAAAGTGGCGTTTAATATTCAGAGTAGATTATATTGTTGTGGTTCCATCTAAAAGCTTATAAAATATATATATAAAATAACTTACGTAAAACTTATATAAAAAATTATTACTAAACTTGAACAAAAGTTTCTGCTTCAGAGGAGTAGTCTTGGCTTTCATTAACATTATAATAAGGTTTTCAAAGTTTTTCACTTTTTACTGCACATAAACATAAAAAAGTCACTCCAGGTAAATGTAAACCTTGGTCAAGTTCGGAGCTGTCACATAAATTAAAGCCCTAATTTAGGTTTTTATTTGGTCATTTTTTCTGAATGCTATTTTCCTCTTTCAGGTAAAATTTGTGTTCATAAAAGAGGAAAAAGGGTATGTTTGGTTTTCAGTAAGTTGCCAGTAAAGCTGGAAAGAAAATTGGCAATACATTGGTTAAAAAGAAATATTTTTTTCATAAGAGTTGCCTTGCAGAGAAGGGATGCACATAATGGAATATCTCCAAAAGGATCCTCAGGCCATTAAGATGAATGCACATGTACATTCAAAGTGTGCAAAACTAAAGGTTTGGCTGAATACAGAGTACAAAAATGAGTCCTTAAAACAGTTTAAATGGGATAAGCTGAAGATCTGCCTAGGTTTTGTACTAATTAGTGAAGTAAAAGTAACGGTAGGCTTGCAATGATTTTCTAAATGAATGTCCCTGTGTATATTTTCTCCTCAGGAGTATGCCCTGCTGGATGCAGTGCTGGGCTCTAGTATGATCACATCTCTGCTAGCAATGGACTCATGGTGCTTCCTTGCCCGGTAAGATGCTCTTGTTACAGGTCAAGCAGGTTTTCCACAGATCCAGTTCGTTCTATTATTGCACATAATTTCTTGGGAGAGATTTTTTTAAGACAGTTTCCCCAGAATTGGATTGTTTTCAGATTTTGAAAATTAGGAGCAAAAATGTCTTAGCTATTATTGCATTCATGCAAGTAGGGGGAACATAATTTATTATTTAATAATTGTTTTTTGGAGTGGTTATCTCAAGTAAAATCTGTCTCTGCATGTCAAGTTTAAATATGTTAGAGGAAATGGCCATCTCCCAGACAATTATTTATAGTATTTAGTCTGTCAAAGAACAGGAAGTACAGACTCACAAGCTTTTGTCTCACGTTCCAGGTATGGAACAGCTGAACTGTGTGCTCACCACGTCCATGTGATCGCCCACTTGGTAAGAACCACACTGAAGTTTGCAATTTGACAGCAGTTTTAATCTGAGTTCTGCTGGTAGACTTTCTAAATGATCAAAGACAGGCATTTCATTTTTATTGTAAATCCAGATAGAGATTGTTTCAGTTTTTCAAATTGGGTTAATAATTATCCAAAGCAATACAGTGAAAATATAAAACAATATGTCTGGTATTTCTGACATGATCCTACATAGCAACTCTCAGAACATTCTGTATAGAATTCGTTTGCTAAGTTTTGATTTTTTTTCCTTAATTTAATTAGATGCATTACCTTTTTATCCCAATGCAGATAAAGGCTTGGCCCAGTGACTGTTACCAGGTCTCTGCCCTGGGTGTCCTGCTGAGGCGTATGCTGTTCATGATGGCTCCAGATCATCAGGCAAGTACAGCACCAGCATCTTCTGTTGTTACTAGAAGAGATTTGAATTAGTGGCCTCTGTTAAAAGTCCCTCTTTCAGTTCTTCAGAAGTGACAAGATGTCGAGTGCTCGCTCGCTGTACTTGTTATTACTGAGTCATAGTGCATCCCACTTTGTGCAGATGTGCTCTCTAAAACAAGAAAGGCACTTACACCTTCCTGACAGTCTTAACTGGGCAGCAATGAAGTCCTTTTCGTGTGTATGAAAACAGCACATCTCCCAGAGCTGCTGAAACTGTGTGCCCTGTCATTGCAGCTGTGACTGGTGTCATGAGTGCTCTCATGACATCAGGTATCAAGAGCTGTCCTGTCCTGTCAGTGCCTCTTTGTACTTTGAAGAGGCCAAAGCCCTTTTTGCTATTCGCTGGGCCTGTTGCTTCAAGCAGCTGAAAGAAAAGTTGCTTAATCATTCTGATGGCCTATGTGACAAGGGAGGTGGCAGTTCTAAACTTTTTTATACAAAAAGTTAAATTTTATTTAAATAAAAGGTTTTACACTTTTTTTTTTTCCATGTAATATATCTGAAGCAAGCCAGCAGCACATTTTGGATTCTCAGCTTTCTGGCCGGTTACTAAATTGTCTTCTGGTCTGTTTATTTTCTACTATCTTTTGTTTCCAGGTAGAATTTGCTCATAAGTTTCTTCCAGAAGAGGTGGAGAACTTGGCCGTGTGGCAGCACATATCCCTCAGGGCCCTGAATCCCGACCTTAGGAAACAAGTGGCAGGCCAGCTGTGCGTGGCCGGGCTCGCGCAGTGCCGGCGGTGGCTCAGCAGCAGGCACGCCCTAGGAGAGCTCCCACCTGTGGTAAAGGAGCTTTGGCTCTCTTTGTTGTAAAAATGCATGAACTCTGGATTTCCAGACTGCAAGGATTCTGTTGCTGGCACCTCAGTGCTATTTTTCTGTGTGTTGCACAGCTTTTGTCCATGCCTGACTGGCTTAGGCATGAGCAGGAACTCTTCATGTTAATGTTTTCTTGTAGCAGACAGCACCTTAGGACCCTTTACTGTGACAGTGGAGGTCTTGTGGCTCGCTAATTATTCTAATTGTTTCCTCTCTGGGTGAGCAGACATATTTTTGTTTAGAATTTCTGATTTATTTAAAGTCCTGGATGTCACCAAATCTGAAAGATGCTCACTGGTCTCCTTGGTGAGGGAGTGTGAGAAGCCAGAGGCTCCCACATGAAGTGTCTGCTGCCAGATTTCTCCTGCCAGTGCAGCTAATGAGTGCAGCACGTGTGAGACTCGCAGGAGTAATGGATGGCTTCCTTGCTTTGGAAGCTTTATTGGCTGGTGGCCTGGTGGATTAGCTGTACTGTACAGCTGACACAGCACATTGGGCTTCTTGCCATCGTGTATCATTTTAGATGTTTAATATGAGCCTGGGGTTTTGGGTTGTTTCATGTGTAGTTTTTTTTTGTCTGTCTTAAACATTTTTTCCTCCTAGAACACTGCCCTTTCTGTCCTGCTGGCTGTCTGCAGTTGTGCTGATGACACTCTGGAGGCAGAACTTAAGGCATCTCTCTTGGGAGTGCTTGGGCAGTTCTGGACATTTCTCCAGGCTAAGCAGGTAAGAGAATTTGCTGCTCCAGTGGTGAAAACATGATGTCTTTGAGAGGTCGGTGCTATTTCATCACATTGTTGTCACTAATTTGTTTTACTTCGATTGGACTGTTTTTGTAAAGCACCGTGTAACTGTGCTGCCCATCTGCTCTCAGCTGGTTTCTGTATTGGGCAGGCGTGTGCTCTGGGCAGCTGAGTTTGAATTTTCCTGGATGTTACATATGTGGCTCCTTGTTACTCCATCTGTTACTCAGTGTCAGATTCAGACTTGCTCAAGGAGAAGTCTGGAATTCCTCATTCTGATTCATACTAGTTACAAATTTGGTCTGTTTTAAACGATCGTTAGAATGTGAACAAAACTCACAGTGGTTTGATTAGTGCACAGCTGGCATGTGGAGACCCACAGAGGTGTTCACCCTCCTCACAGGTTTGAGAACAAGCAGGTCAGGTGGCACCCTTGAGACTGTGTACCTGTTCGTGGCTGCAGCTGCATAAAGAAAAGAAAAAAGGATTGTTGTGGGTCATGCTCCAGATTAAAAAAGGAAATTTGAGAGTAGGGGTGAAGAAAAGCTACCAATGTGCTCCTTCAGAGGTCTCTCCCAACCTCAGCCATTCTGTGAGGACATTGGCAATTGAGAAGGGGAAAGAGAGTTCAGATAACCTTTAGCTACTTATTTTAGTGAGTGGTGGAAGGAGGTGAGGGCTAAGAAATATTCTTGAGAAAAATCAAAAAAAAGGGTCTTGTAAAATATGACTACCTAGAAATATTGATATGACTAATACTTTCGTCTGGTTACAATGCAGTGTTTTTTATATGTGTGAAGTCAGACTAAGAGTTTTGGAACGCTACTGTAACTTGAAATTCTTTCTTAAGTAGTCATTCCATATTCTGTAAGTTAAAATGCAATGTTACTGATATCTTGTGATCTCTCGAAGGTCTCAGAGGAGCCATGTCTTCAGCAGACACTGTGTCTATTACTTCACCTTTTGGAATTTTTCATCCAGGCATTAGATGCTCAACTGATTACTCAGGTAAAAAAAAAAATCCACGAAACCCCAAACACTGGGGTAAATTATGTATAATTTCACGTCATGAAAACCAAGTACTCTGTGATTAACTGAAATCTCAAATGAGTTATTTCATGGTCTGACCTTTTAACACATGAAGGTTTCTACTTTTATTTCTTGCTTCGTTACTTTCCTGGGTTTTAACCCAAGCGTGTGGCATTTTGGTTGACAGTGCTTTTGAGAGCCCAGTTACTCTGTAAGATCCTGAGATATATGGATGTGCTATGTGGAGCATGGTCATTTCTTTCTAAACTGCACACTGTAGCTTTATCCCACCCAGTTTTATTCGAGGTGCAGCATGCCTCCTTTTGGTTTAAGTCCAGTTTTCCCAACTCAGTTATCTTTGGATTTAAAGATGAGACAGCAGTTTTCCCGAGTCTGTCTGATGGAGCTTCACCATGGTTTGTTTTCTGCAGGTGTTTGCACTGCAGTCCTCCCTTTTCCAGCTGGATCCCCCAGACCATGTTCGTTTAGCAACGGTGGATTTTCTGTCTTCCATGGGAAAGGTGTTTATACCACAAGAAGCACAGGTAAATATAATTGTGGTGTTAGTAAAATCATCTTTAGTCTTTTGATAAAAAGATACACCTTTTATTTTTCATTAAATTCATACAGGAGTGCCAGAACATAATAATCCTGGAGACTTATTAATGGCCTATGGCAGATTTATTTTTCATGGAGACATACTGAGTTGCATGTAGGATGCTTGGTTTATTCACTTCTTTTTGCTTCTCACCAGAGAGAAAGGACTGACTTTTAAACCTCCAATAATAAAGAACAGATGATGTCACCTCCCCCACAGAGCATTTTTTTTCCAGACAGGGCAGTAGCACTCTTGCATTTCCCAGAGCTGTCCCTTGCCCTTAGAGCAATTCTGTAATAATAAATCACAATGGTAAGAAAGGCACAACCAACTCTTTGGAACTGAGGGATGTTTGTTCCTCTTGCAGAGGCAAGTTGTGCCCCAGCTGTCATGTCTCTTTGCCTCTCTGCTGGCTGACCAGACCTGGCTGATTCACCAGCACACCTTGGAGGCATTCACACATTTTGCAGAGGTGAGCAGAACACAAGTCTGAGTGCATGTATTTGGCTCTGTTAACTTTTATTGTGCAGAAATTCTTCCATTTTAAGTGTTTGCTGCTCCTCATTGTGCAATTTGGATCTTAGCATTACTGATGTTATTGCACATCAAAAATAATGAGGGCTAGTGCAGTCGGGAGTGATTTCAGGAACTGGAAGTGAAGGAAGATTAAGCACTGATTGCTTAGATTGGTTGCAAGAGGGCAGGGGCTGTCATAGAAACATTTTTTACTTTGTCTGTTCCCTTGTTAACATTAATACACTGATAAACTACTGACAATTTTGACAGGAAACAAGCCATGAAGATGTTGTTCCTCGGTGCCTTAACTCTGAAGAAGCCAAGAACAAAGTTGTTAATTTTCTGGCTAAGGTATGTAAGTTGTTGAACCACTTTCCTGCTTTCGTAGTTGATGTTGTACACCCATTGTGAGCAGGAAACAGCCTCTGTCTACACCCGTATCATCTGCAGAGTGATTAAAATAAGTTTAAAATAAGTTGTTCTGCCAGTTAAGATCTGGTTGAACTTTTCTGCTTATTAGTAGAATTAACAACTGCCATCCCTATGCACACTGGCTCTTGCAGTACTTCCCAGCTTTGATTTAAACGCTTTGCTTTTTCCTCCTTAAACAAAAAACTTATTAAATTGCACACATGGATTTCATCATGTGGTTGGTGTGACTTCCCCATTTCTCTTGGATCAGGTTCTGAAACCTAAATGAACATGTATGAAACATGTTAGTTCTTTCTGCGCATTAGAAGAAATCCTCTGTAGAGTAGATGGTTGTTGCTGCAGGACACAGGCACTGTTGTGCTGTAACCTAAGGCAGGGCTCTCTGGATGAGTGGCTTTTGACAAGGAGGTAATTAGCAAAGAGAACTGGTAACTATCAGTGATGCCAAACCAGAGTTTTAGTTAACTTCAGTCTCCTGATCAGAAGAGTGTGTGAGAAATACTCTCTTTGAACTGCTTATTAAAATCCCTCCCTTTTGTTCTGGCATATAAAGTGAGCCTAGGAAGGCTGGTGGTGCCGCCTTAGTTTAGTTACCTCTCCTGTGGTTTTCTCCCTAGACAAGGCAGGTAGAAGAGACAAAAGAAGCACGAGCAGAACGCATGAAGCAAGAAGGGATTATCTGGAGTCGACAGGTTTTGAAAGGGGACAGAAACGTGGAGTCAACAGGAGAGGTACGTGTGCTTCTTTAAACTGTCTGGGACTTCTATCAATTTCTGTCAGTTCTGGGAAGTCCCTGAAGAGGTTCAAGGTGGTCTTGTTGCCCTCCATGTCCTAAGAAAAAAGGTAACAAGCACTCCTGGCCCGTAGTGTGACACCTGAAAGGTCTGCAGTGCCTGCCAGGAAGCAAGAGCTCTCACAGGGCAAGGGTGTCTTGCAGCTCTGTTCCATTTAAGGGTTTTCTTGCATTTGGATGAGGGACTGATCACTTACATACAGCGTTAAAATGATGTTTCATGTTTACTTCAATCTGCAGCCTCTGGCCAAAAGAGCCTGTCCCCCCTCCTCTGAGGAGCAGTACAAGTCAGCAGTAGGCACGATGGAGGGGGCAGTGGAGACCGTGAAGCTACTGCTCCAGAAAGGGTCCCCCCCAGGCTGGCTTGGAGCAAAGCTGGAGGCTCTGCACTCAGCTTTGGCCACCCTCAGGGACAGCGCACGGTAAGGTGCTCCATGGGGCTCGGAGACAAGGAGCCAGCTCAGCTCCCTGGGGGAGGGAAGAGGTGCCTTTGTACCACGAGTGCTGGAGAAGAAAACACTGTGACTCAGGGCAATGCTCTGCTGTACCTGTGCCAAAAGGGACTGAGGGGTGAGATGGTGGCCTCTGTTTCACAGTAAGGGACTGGAAGGAGTAATGTATTTTTAATGGACACCACTGTGCACCTGAGCTGTCAGTTTGTGTACTGCCAATTGTGTATATTTGTTTGTATATTGTTTGTTTGTCTACTGTGTGGTGATAAACATTCCATGAGATTGTATTCTGAATACTCAGAGCTTTGAATCTTGTAAAAGTAACAGTTACCTTGTTCCTGTCGCCTGCAGGTGACCAGGTAGGTGTTTTTACCTTAAATTTAAAATACACTCAAGAATAACAGTTTAAGGCTCTACACTGTTCCCTGAACATACCTCTGCTGCTGGTTCCACTCCACGCTAAGGTCATCTTTTAAAAATAATCTTTATTGGTCACAGTTAAGAGCAGAAAGAACATGGTGCTTTAGCAGTTCGTGGTCATTCACTGCACAGTTCCTGGCACCTCGTGTGCCATCCACTGATAGAACTACATAAACAGCAATAAATAAGTTGAGTAAACTGTACATACATCTTAAAATCATCTCTTAGCTAAAAAGTTAAAAGGAGCCATTTCTAAGGGCTTTACTTGGGGAGGGAGGGGGGGGAGGACAAAAGAAATAAAAACAAAGGAAAAAGGCACATTAACCAAGGAACTCAGTGTGACTTTCATTTATTGTCAGCAGTTTCTCAGGGCAGGGATGAGTTCTGGAACAATCGCTTACACCACTCTTGGCCTCCAGTAGCACATCAGCACCATCCCCCCATCACCCTCATCAGGCTGTTCCTCTCTCCGGGAGCAGTGGCACACACCACAGCTGGGCGTATTGCTTGAGTGCAGGCCTCACCCCTGCAGGTTTTGGCACAGACTGGGAAGGAGCATCCATGGCAAGAGCTCAGGCCCCCCGGGATCTCATGGCTGTGCAGCAAGTGCCTGCCTTCTGGCAAAAGCAGTGCTGAGGTACTTATCCATTGTACTGGGGAAGCAGTGACTCCTTTCACAGGATCCAACACATCAGAAATTGCCTCTGTCTCTTTCAGGCCTGTTACCAGTTGGTATCATCTTCCCAGTTCAACTCCTCTTCTTCACCCCAGCCTGTAGCTTCAGCCTGGAATCACATCAAAGTATCACCATTAAGGCACGTGAGCTGTACTTGTGTGCTTAGCACAGCCCCAGGAGCCTGGCAGGCACTTGTGCAGCTTGGGATGGCAGAGCTTTCATCCACAGTGCCAAAATGCCAAGACCAGAGTGCCAGTATCTGCGGCTTCTGGTCTTAAAGAACTTCAAGCTACAAAAAGAAACACCTTAAAGACAGAAACAGAAATAGAGAGTGTCTTACATTTTTTCCCCTAAACTTAAAGCAAAAACTGTTTGTATGAAAATCCCTTTCCCTTAAAAAACATGCTATAAATTAGATTATTCCTTTTCCCCTAGGAAACAGCCCTTTTCTTGCTGTATTCTAACACTGTTTGATCTCACCCACCCCCTGACACAGCACTAGTGAGCAATTTCCCTCCCACCCCCCAAAACGTGGTTGAGATCACAACAGTACTTCTGTCTTAGGACACTGTGCCATTTTCAGATGTCATAAACAACTTTAGTTTACAGCCCAGGCTCCTCTCCCCATGCTCCCTGCTACTCCTGGGTACCTCTCTTGAGGCTGAATGAGCAAAACAACTTAAGTCAACACCTGGTCCCTAATGGAGGTACATGGGAGTGTTGCTTCTCCTGTTAGGAAACAGCAGCAGTCTCTGGAGTCTCCATGATGGGGCTACAGGGACTTATTTACCTGCTTTCTTAAAAAAGCAGTTTTATATAAAGGAGAGAAATATTTCAGCTATTCTTTCACGAAAATAGAGCACCTGAAAAACTTAACTCAGCAATCCAGAGGTTCTGGTTTTCTGGTCCTTAATTTACAATGCTTTCAGGTTTTCCTAGAAGAGCCAAGACCAACAGTAAGTCCTGAGCATCCTCTGTGCCTGAAAGCCCCTTCTGTTGGTGCATGGGACCATGCCTGTTCAGCAGCCAGGATCCAGCAGCACAGAGTAAAAGCTGGAGTTAAAACTCCTTAGCCAATACCTTTAGTAGTGCACAAATTGAGTTCATTCCCTTGCTCTTTCTTAACACAGCTCTCTTGCTGCTGTATCAACAACCCACTGAATTACCTAGTGCCTGCTAAGGCAGAGCTCAGCATCCTGTATTGCAGGGAAGGACTCATCTGTAGAGCCATGTCCCACCGATCTCTGCTCAGCTGGTGCAACAGCTCTGTGTGTGCTTTGGCGTCCTCTAAGTGTGCAGTCACTGAAACCCCGTGCCTGGAGCCTCTTACCTCAATCACATCAGCTGCTGCAAATTTGGATGAAAACAGCATGTTCTGGGAGGCACCTTCTCTGCTGGATACACTGCCTGGGGGAGTGGGAACAACTGCTTCTGTCCTCGCCTTAGGTAAAATCAGGAGAGCAGAAGAAGGTTTAATGTCTGGGATCATGTCAGCAAACCAGTCCAGCTCAGGGTCTTGCACCGGTTTCCTCTTCACTTTGATTGTGAACTCTTCTCCCAGACCATTCTCTGATGAAGACTTCAACCTTTCCTGGAAGGTTGTTTTTGGTGGCACAGTTTGTTCCAGTTGGTTCTGGTGGTCCCACTTGTCATTGCTCCTGCTGTTCCCAGGGCAGGACTTTGTGGGGGGACTCAGTCTGAGGCTTTTGAATTCCTTGCTCAGTTGTTGGGTACCTGGCAGAGGCCTCGGCCTTTCACCTGCACCAGCTTGTGTCACAGTGAGGCAGTCTCCTGAGGGCAGTTTGGGACTGGGGCTCCTGGGCTCAAAGTCATCCCAAGGCTTCTCATCTACATCATGATCAGCAAAATAAGGTCCCACGCTGCCCTGCAGCTCTCGGGGCTGAATTTGAATGTTCACAGTTTTCTCAGTGTCTGTCTCCTCTGGCTCACTCCAGTCCGGCCACTCCTCTGCTGGCTTTTCAGAGGTAGTCAAAGAGCTCCTGCTATTCCCCAGTGTATTAATGCTTCCAGGAATTCCATTCAGGGAGGGCTGAGAGCCTTGCACACCTGTGAAAGACAAAGCTGTTACTACACACTTATTTCAAGAGAGCAAGTGCAGAAATGGAGTTGTGCCTTAAACTCCTTGACATCACAGGCAGCACCTGGCATGGGAACCAGCCAGTAACTGGTTGGAAAGAAAGCTTCTCGCTTGTAAAAGAGGGAATTCACCTCAAAGCCCTGGGGCAATACCTGCTCAGAGCTGATAAGTAACAGGTGACTTAGAAAAGGCCATGGAAGGAAATAGAGTTGGCTTTGACCTTTGACTGCCAGAATGAGCTGACCTGTAAATCCAGAGTATCTGCCGAGCTGTGGGAGGGGGGAAAGCACAGAACCTGTCATAACGAAAGAGACATTCAAGGTCACACACTCTGTGCATATCAGCTTCCCAAACAGCTCTTCCCTCGGATCTCCTTCCATCACTGTTGCCTTCCTTGGTTCACTAAATCTTTGAGATCAGCACAAGGGAAAAATGAACATTTTTCAAGCAACACTCCATTTGTGGAACACTTGATGTCTAAGAAGGAAGCACTAAAAGTAGGTTTTACCTGTCTTCGAAGCCAGGGGATTGTCTTGTCGCACAGAAGGCTTCTTGACAGGTACATTTGCAGAGGTGGAGAACAAGCTGGAACTGCTCTTCAAGGGCCGAGAGGTTTGATTTCTCTGATTGCTCACAATGTGACTGGGGGAATCTGCCAGGAGAAAAGAAAAGAAAGGACACAAGTCCATAAGGTGTGTTGTCAGTCTGAGCTGAAACTGCCCACAGCATTGGAATGTTCTTATTTACACTGAAGCCTGGCACAGCAATCCAACAGCTGCACCTCCTGATCCATGTATAACACAATACTCCTCTGTTCCTGCTGCCTGCAGCTTTTGCCAGTACAAAGTTATGGCAACTGTACGTGGTCAGTTTTTGCTGAGATGTTCTTTCAAGAAATACACAATGAACAAAGTGATTACAATCAGAGCAGATGCTTTAAAAATGATGTCTGCTGCCTGGCTGGCTCGAAAACCCCAACTGTACTGCATGGCATCACCAGTTCCCTGGTACCTGCCTCATACAAAAGCACTGCACTTATAGTCAGAATGATTCCCAGCAGAAACAAACTCATGAGGCTACACAAACCCTCTTTCATGCCTGGGCACTGACACAGCAGCTCCCAGGAATGAGAATCTCTACCCTGTGAAAGCTGCCCTCCTGTCACACCTGAGGTGAGGTTTGTTGGTGGGCAGTCAAAGCCACACTTTGAAGCTGCCCAAGGCAGGTGTGTCTCAAATGACAGCTTGGCAACACCTGGCTGCAGTTCGTTTTGGGGAGCTGCAGGGTATGGTCAGCAGTGGTGGTGATGCACCTCACTGTGTGGGCTCTGTTGCCACCACCTCAGAAGGGCACAGCTTTGGACAGTGTCCACTCCCACAGGGCTCACCTGTGTCCCCAGCCAGCTCTGCCTGCCCAGGCTGGGGACTGCCAGTGCCACCAGAGTCATGTGGCCCACGGCACTGTAAAGGACTGCAAGAACACACAGAACCCACCTCCTCCCCACAGTGCCCTTGATAAAGGGCACATCCTTTGAGGGGCTTAAGCAAACAGCTTGTTAAGCCTCACATGTTCAGCCTCTAGTGTTGCTTTTTGCAGGTCATCCCTCACTTGAGGACAAAGGTGGGTTTTTGTTGTTTACCAATACTTACACATCAGGTCTAATTTTAAGTATATTCTGAAAAATAAATGTGGTTTCCACATGCAATGCAAAGGGGTTTGTTTACTACGGTCTACTAAAATAATGTAAAGAAACTAATGCAATGAGCCGTCCACAGATTTTAATAAAAGGTGGTAGCTGTCAGTACACACAAAGAGGAAGCAGACATTTATACTTAAACTGATCTCTGTCATGCATTTCATTTGGTATCTCTATGTCTAAAGTAGCACAAGTGCTAATTCTTCCCTCCAGTTACGAACGTTCTTATGTCTCAATATCCAGAAAAGCTTTCCCTTAGCACACTTGGTTCCATGTTAATCTAGCAGGTGGAGGAGCTACTGTCTTCACTTGGGTTAGCTGAAAAGCCTCCAGAGAGCTGATAAAATAGGGAAGTTCGTATTCCTTTTCCAATCTATGAATAGAAATTGGGGGAAGAAGGTGAGATTTACTGTTTATAGAAACAGGAAGGACAGAGGGAGTATTAAACAACTGTCTGTGTAAGTCCTTTAAAAAGGCTCCCTAGTATTTCCACCAAAGACAAACCCATACACTGTATCTCCTTTACTTACAGGGATTCTTAAGTGAAGAAGAGATTTAAATTTTTTCCCATATATTTCCTATATTTAAAATACTTTTATGTAACCCTTCTGATATCAATTCTGTATCTGCAAATAGCACCTAACTTAAAATTGATGTTTGGCTGCAAATCAGCTTTTTTCAATTAACCTGTCGCCAGCAACAGATTCATCATTCAAGAAACTCTGCCTACACTGCCTGGACAGAACAGGCGTGATTCCCAAGAACATTCTGACCACATATTTTACCTTCTGGGGAGAGATCAGCAGTTTTCATGAAACTTGGTGCAGAGCTTTTGAAAATCTTAGTTCTTTCTCCACCTACAACCACTTCAGGTCCAAGCAGGGACACGAGCACTGCCAGGCTGTGCAACGTTATCGCCACGATGGAGTCACTGGTGTCTCGAAGGCCCAGCAGTACCTGTACAAACAACAGGACAACATTACCAATGCCAGAAATTCTGCTTTGTCACTGCCTTCCCCTTTAGATGTTACCCCTGCAGCACATTTCATTTCCCATCTCCCACAGCTCTCAGTAGATGGATGTTGGGCTACTGGATGTTATCCCGTAGCATAAAATCAGCCTTCCACTTCGTGCTACAAGCTAAAGAGGGTGGCTGGTCCTAGTGCCTGGATGGGGCTCTGAGCAACCTGCTCTAGTGGAAGGTGTCCCTGCCCATGGCAGGGGGTTGGAATAGATGATTTTTAAGGTCCCTTCCAACCCAAACCATTCTGTGATTCTAAGAAATCCTGTGTTCTAGGATATACCACCTCCTGGTTTGCTGTTCTTAACCTGTGGCAATATGATGTTCTTCAGCTCCTCCCGGGAGAACAGCTCTGCATAGGCGTGGATGTGAGACAGCAGCACCATCCGGACATGCTCCTCGTGAACCTCAAACAGCTTCAGCAGCACAGGGATGACGTGTGCCTGGAACAGGGCTGGTGACAGGAGGCAGCTGGTCTGGCTCTCTCCAGTTTGCTCTAGGGAAGAAGATGGAGATGCAAAAAGGGTGTTTCAACCACAAGAGACAGTTCACCCAAAAGCTACTGACTGAGAAACTATCACAGCTGAGGGTGACAGTGTCACCCCAGTGCCAGGTCTGAGGCTGTGTCAGCTGCCAACACAGCTCATTTGGGATGTCAGAGATGGGAGGGAGGGAAGGCAGCAGTGCCACTGGCCATTGCTCCATGGCCCTGGCTCTGAACACTGAAGGTCAAACAGCCTCGGGTGAGGCTTTGCTTGGCTGAAACACCAGGAGCTATTTAGGAGCAACTAAACCAGAAAAACAGTGGAAAGTATTGCAAACAAGGAAGCACAGATAGCTGTCCTCCCCAGTTCTGTGTGTTACACTGTTTGGTCTAGTTAAGGAAACATCACTTTTCCCTTGATTCAATGAAACAATCCCTCTGAATCCATTCCAGAGTTGTCAGTAATAATTGTGACTATGTAGTATTTAAAGGTCACCTTTCTTTGGTCCCAGCAGATGAGGAAGAAAACTCTTGACAGCTACAGGTTCTGCAAACACGAGCTGATTGAGTAGAAGAGGCACCAGCCGTGATGCTATCAGCTCCTCTGACAAGCCAGCCACCCTGTCCAGCAGGAATCTGCATTCCAGGAGACAGTAATTAGGATCAAGGCAGCTATCCACGCATTTATGCCTGTTTCCCATAATATCACCTTCCCCTTTTTATGTCTGACTCATCTCCTAGAGACAGTGTCCCAGAGCAGCCTCTCCCCATCACTCTGACCTACATGGACAAAGCTCTGCTCCTGCCTGGGGCTTCAGGAAAAGAGAACACAAACCACATTCCTGTCAAACCCCACATCCGGATCACTGGCTGGCACAAGCACATCCAGCTGGCACAGGAAGCTGCTGGGGCATCAAACTGCCTCAGAGCTGGCATCTCCCAGGAAGAGCTACAGGCAGAACTGCAGCAGGGAGCTTTGCTCTCACCCCCCAGTCTGCTGCATTGCAAGAATTTTCCTACTGATTCGGAAAGGTTGTTCCACCCACCACACAAGGGAAGTTTCCCTTGCACAAAGGGAATCCATTTTGAAAACACTTCCACCTGATGCATTTTAGAGGTGGCCAACAGAGTATGTATTTGGTTTATTTATTTAAGCCAGAGTTTAATTTTGTGCAACTGTTCCTCCTTGTAGGATTTTAATTTTTAAAACACCATTAGCAGTAACTGCTTTTCTCTAGTCTTGGAGGAGACTAAGGGAATTGTGCATGTGCTGTGAGGGCCCCTCTGCCTGATAAAAGTGGCAACACTGTCCTACCTTTAAGCAGTGTCCATTCCCTCCCTCAGCAAACACTGCTGACACAGAGATAGTGAGAACTGTTCTGAATGCTCCTGCTAAGATCCCCTTTCTCCTCTTAAGCCTCAAACTAGCAAAAAACAAGTGATGGAGGCCACAGAATTATAAAAGATGCAGGAAGACAGCTCTGTAAGAACACCTGAAAACTCTCTCACTGGTAGCTGCATTGCCCAGTAGGTACTGCTCCTCCCAACCACCAAACCATTCACAAGGAACTGGGAAGGGAGGAGGTGAAGAATTTCCTCTTTGATGCAATTGTTGCTTTGGCTGGAGTACCCAAAGTGTTACAGAGCAAACAATGTTCTGCCAAAGCCATCAAAATCTGCCACCTGAGAAACTGCCTCTGGCCATGAGCCCTCCCCAGGTCCCATCCCTGTCCATTTGGCAGAAATATGTCTCAAACAAGAAGCTTCCAGGTTTCAGTTCCTTCACTTACTTGAAAAATTCAGTTTTCTCCTCCTCAGACTTTAGTGTTAAGGTCTTCAGAAAATTCACAACTTCCAAAAAATCATTCCTAAGCACAAAAATTTAAGCCGTCAAGTGATGCATAAACCACCCACAGTGAAGAGACTGCAAAGCCCCACCATTTATTCAGCAGACAGAACTAGACAGAGTTTTGGTCTGGTGGATCAAGAATGCCAGCATGGAGGTGAGACCTGAGGGCTGCTGCTCAGCACCTCACTGGCAAGGCTGAGAACAATTTCTTAATTTAAGGAGTCTCTTTGTCAAAGATCCCTGTAAGAGACAGGGATGATGTCTGCACTTCCATCCCACACCTTCACAAAACTAATGCTTTGCAAGACAGAAACAAGCACTATCAAGACCAAGAGAGGCCTCATGTTCCTGTCCTTACCTGAAGAACTCGTGAGACAATAAGCTGGACAGTGGTGGACGACACTTTGGGTCCGGGTTTAGCAGCGTGCAGTGCAAGGTTTGCTGGAAGCTGGAGAGAATGTCTGCTGAAACTGAAATCCAGAACACCTACAGTTAGATTTCTCTCAACACTGAACTAGATACAGTCAGGAGTCCCCCACCCTCCCCAAAACTAACTTTTCATTCTAATTGATAGCAAAATTGAAAAAGGAAAGGAAAACTAGAATTTCCATTTCTCCTCCTAAGCTGCCTCGCTGCTGGGGCTCCAAGAAGTGCTCCTGTCCTCCCAGGAGGTTTCCTGCTCCCTGCCTGCTGGGAGGTGGCAGGCCCTGCTCAGCTGTGGCCCAAAAGACCCACAAGACACATCCATAACCCCTGGAGAGGCAGCTGGTGGGGCAGGACCAGGGCAGGTTTGGGGATGCTTCTGTCACAAGGGCTGGTGACCTCCAGCCACACCTGACCACATCGAAATGCAGGAAAAGGGGAACATAGGAGAAGCCAAACTCTGCAATTAGCTCAGCAAACACAAAGAACAACACTGGCCACTGAGCCCTGGCACTCCTGCCAGCTGCAACAAGAGGTGAACAGCTGGACACACACAAGGACTGCCCACAGCGAAATAAACAGGTGTCATTCCTCACCCTGGTCATTGAGGACCGTCAGGAGATTTTCAACTGTTGTTCCAAAGGCATAGGCATCCCTCGCATGCCCGTGGCTGCTGGGCAGCATTTTGAAATCTGCAGACTGAAAATAAAACAAGAAAAAAAATCAGCAAAGGAGCTTTTGAAATACTTAGTAATTTCCAAGAGTCTCTATTCCCACCCCCTGCCATAAACACTCTCCAGTTCTTTTTATAGTACCAAAGCATACCCTGTAAGTAGAATATTATGCTAAAAAAATCTCCACTGGGGAATTTATAACCCAAAGGAGCAACTATAGCACAATGGAACAACTCCCCAATGGATGCACACAGGCAACAGCTTTCAGCATTTCTATGGAAACGGGTGGTAATTAGAGAAAGAGAGCTCCTTCAGCATAAGCAACTCCAAGGATTCTCAATGGGTAGGAAGTGACTAATGGATGGAAAAAAGGTTGTTACAAGTGCTGCACAACTGGGGACTGCAGTGACCTGGGCAATCTCAGCAACTACCCTGTCATTTTAGCAAAGCTTCGGTGATTTAAAAGCATTAAAGCTGCAAAACAAAGTGTCACAAAAATATTCCCTGTGCCCAACACTATTCCCAAACCAGGGATGGGACAGAAGAAGGGAAAAAGGAAACCTCCAATATTACCCAAGAGCCACTTCCATGCCATTCAGGCATAAGGAAATAAAACATAAGAATGAAAATGTATTTCCTGAACACCACCCTTTTATGTTGCCAGCGGGACGTTCCTTGAGCAAGTGCTGTCACTCTGTTACTCACCATCTCCTCGCACGGGATGCAGGACTGGTCTCGTACAGACCTGACGTGACAGAGGAACTGGAAGGAGAAGAGAGGGGACATGAGCTCGGTCACTCACCTGTGCCAAGCGGCAGAGCAGGGTGCCCCCACAGGCCAGGGCTCAGAGAGGAAGGAGCTCTGCCCCTGCCCTTGCACTGTGTTTGGCTCTGCCCACGGGGAAGCACCAGTGGAGCAGGTGGGAGGCCCCACATTGACAGAAAGCAGCTTCAAGGCCTCACAGCCAACTCATCCCACCAGCCCTCAGTCCCACCGCCCTGCATGATCCATCTGGGCAGGGAAAGGATCTCGGGAGCTTTGGCAGACAGGTTTCACTGCCACACTCTGCATTGTTGTGCACCACCATGTACAGTAGGTGTGTGTGCTGATCCCCTGGGAAAGGTGTTCCACGCCAGGGACACTCCACACAGTTTGTGAAGGATTTGCAGGTCCTCTGGGAGAAAAGGCAGTGTGCATCTGTGACACAGTGCCAGGCTGCAGCAATGACTCTGCACAGCAGGCAGCACAAATAAACCAGGAATTGTTCTGCTCACAAGCAGAGAAGATGCTACTAACAAAAGCTAAGGAGGCATTTAAATTATTTTCCTTACTGATTCATTTCAACTTGGATCTTTCTGTTTCATACTAAAGCTTTTTTTTTTGAAATTTGTTTTTAAATCAGTCCAGAGGGGCAGAGATTTCTCTTGCTCTCACCAGCACTGTCCCTTAGAAAAGTATCTGCTTTTTGGCTAATGTGGAGTTAATTTGTGTAGACATTGTACTTATGGTGTCCCTAGACCAAAGAATTGGGACAGAGCCAGAAGTGAACCAACACACTTAATAGCAAATCCAGCCAAGTGGAAGGACTTGGGCCCTCACATCCATAGATGGTCAGTGTCCACAGACCAGGAATCCTCTCCTGGGCACCCAAGGGTGCACTTGGCTTGGCTCTTACCTCTGGAGTGGCTTCACTGAAGTTACAAACTGTTTCCATTCCTCCCAGCTTCCAGTGCCCATCCTCACTCACAAACACGGAGGATAAACAGACATTGTTATGTGTTAGGTTTCCCTAGAACATAAAAAAAATCAGAATAAGAGACTTGGGGGATAGAGGGAGATGCAAAACCTTAATCACTACCAAGTAAGTGCTGTGAGGGGCTGAGGGAAAGATGCCAAAAAGCATGCAGTTCCAAAGGTCCTTTGAGATTTGGTAGGTGACTAGCAGGTGCCAGGCAGGAGGGGCCAGGGTTTTAGAGCAGACAAAGCCCCAATTGTCACAGCCCCTGCAACGCAACTGTAAATCCAGGGAAGTTCTCCAACTATGCACACAAAGCCCCAGAGCTACAGTCTGAGCTGGGATTTAACTGCAGTCCTGGACAAACACACAGTGCCCAAACAGGGGAGCAGTGACACTGATCTCTGACACAGGGCAACAGCTGTAAACAAATGCCAAGGGTGAGCAATCCCATTGCCCTAGAGCAAGAAGCACTGCAAGCAAATTCACGAGCTGAGAACTGCTTGCTTTCGTACTTCCAAACCCCACAGCATTTTCAGTTTCCCTTCCTCCCACAAAGCCACCCATGATTTTAGCAATTTCAGCCTAAAACTGTGGGGCATGCGTCTGCTTTTTGGGAGTAATCAGGAATGAGAGACTCACTCAGACAAGCCCAGGTACAACACCTTCCTGTCCCATTTCATGTCTCCCACCAAAGGCTGATGGCTGCTGCCAGGGGTGCCTACCCTGTCGTGGAGGAAGATGAGTGCCAGCAGCACATCGTAGATCCCTGCGCAGATTTCGGCAGAGGAAAGAGTCTCCAGGACCAGCTCCAAAGGCTTCACCCTCTCTGTAACCAGGTGGATCCCATTTGCTTCCACAGTACAAGAGAGGAAGCGCAGAAGGCAAGGATGGCGCAAGGTTTTCAGGTGCTTCCAGAAACAAGGACTTCTGTTAGATCTCACCCGGGGCAGCTCCTCTGTCACAGCTCAGTCCTCTACTCTTAGCTGTGTTTCCTCACTGAATTTACACAGCCCATCCCTGCCCCTCAACAAGCACCCAGCACACTCACTGCAGAACTTTTTATAGTACATTGAAACGGACACATGGAACATTTTGGGTTGGAAAGGACCTTAAAAGATAATCTCACTCCAACCGTGGGCAGGGACACCTTCCACCAGACCAGGTTGCTCCAAGCCCCATCCAACCTGGCCTTGAACATTTCTATCAACCATGCACAGCTTGTCTGAGCTACCTGTGCCAGTGCCTCACCACCCCCATTTCTTCCTGATATCTAATCTAAATCTAATCTAAACCTACTCTCTGTCAGTTTAAAGCCATTCCCCCTTGTCCTGTCACTACATGCTCTTGTAAGTACTTTCCATCTTTCTTGTAGGCTCCCTTCAGATACTGGAAGGAGAAAGTCTTACACAGAATAAAAGAAAGTCTTAGCCATAATAAACATGGTATTTTGGGTGGGATCCACCCAAAAGAGAGCCTCTGACTTACACCTGCAGGAAGAGCCCAGCCCTCTGCCCGGCAGGCGGGTACTGCTGTGTGCCATCGCTTCCCACACTGCTCCCATCGCACAGCACACGATGAGCTCTGCAGCTGCCGGTCCCTTCTGCCCCCCTGCACGGCCAGGGTCAGCTCCCACCCCTTGTCCTGCCCTCCCTCCCCAAGCTCCGACCCTTGTGCACCAATTCCCACCCTTCCAATAAAAGGGAGGGACAGCTGTGACAAGCCTGTCCCAGGCAGGCTCCAGTACCTTGGCAGCTTTATTAACCTTGTCTTCGTTCTCCCGCTTGTACACGAACACGGAGGCGCGTCTGCCATCCTGGAGCACGGCCGGGTAGACGGTGTGTCCCGTGGGCAGCGTGAACGGCGGCTCTTCCAGAGTGTAGCTCTTCAGAGCGCTGTTCTCCGAGCCCATCCCTCGCACGGGTTCTCTCCTGACCACAAACAGGCCTTTGGGGGAAGGAGGATGTTTTTCAGACAGATTTAATTCCGGTGGGCACTGTCCAGTTCGCCTTCAGAGCATTTTCTGCAAAGCACGAAACAGCCGTGAAGTACCACCTCCTGCCAGAGTCCTGTCCTTCAGTTTAAGGACAAGAATAGACTCACCAATGTTCATTTTGCAAAGGAAACCAAATGCCTACAAAACGGTTCAGATCAGCAGGGGAGCAGCTCTCAGCTCTGAGGCCTGGACTGTGCTGGCACCACCAGCTGTGACACACAGTGCAGCATCCACAGCTGATCCCTGGCCTGGCCACCCAGCCAAGAGCCCACCAAATGCAGGATCCAGCAACACCCCATCACAGACACCCAATCCAGGGATTTAACTCAGATTAAGCACAGACAGCAGTTAGGACTGTGAGTGCCAGCACCTCAGGGCACAAGGAGCCCCTGGCCTTCTTAAAGACACCATTCCTCAATTCTGCCAGCCAGAGAGGATTCCAGTGAAGGAGGAAGGATTTCAGAAGGTTACCTATAGCCAGGTAACCTCCTCCAGCAGCACTTTCCCCTCTGATTACCTTCTCTCCATCTGACAAACATTCCATCTGCCTGCCAACCCCTCCTTCCTCCCACTGCTTGTCAGGAAGAGGCTGACACAGTTTTTGTGCTGCTTCCTTGCACACAAAACCGGTAAAACAAACACACTGATTGCAGAGGCTCTTTAGGAAAACACTGACCAAGCACATGCTCTGTCTCCAGGCTTGTGATCACAGGCCACGGGCAAGACCTTGAACCGGTCTGCACACAGGAGTCAGCAAACCTGTGTCAGGAATCAGGAGAGAGCAACACCTTAGTTTTCAGGAAAAGCAGAGGGAAAACTGCCCACTCCAGGCATATTTTGCAGCTGGAGACTTGCATTATGGGTTTCCAGTCATGACCTGAGGCTTTAGGAGGGCAACAACATGGGATTCCAGCTCCCAGACAGAGCTGTTCCACCAAGGCTGCTGCTCTGGCCTTTCACCCTGTCTCAGGTGAGGGCTCCTAAAATCTAACACTGAACTAACACTAAGAACGTGCAGCTTCCTCCTTCTCCTCCGGTGTCAGGGATGGATCTGCACCTTTCCAGCACCAAGTCCTTTCATAGAATTTTTTGTGAACTCCTTGGCACACTGGACAGAAGGATTTCCTCTCCTGCCAGAACCTGAGAGCTCTCCCTTGGCTCCTCCTGGTTAAGCTTCTTCACCTGTGTGCAACATCACCAGCTGCTGCTCCTAGGCACAGCCCAGGGCATTTCTCTGCATTCTCTGCTCTTCCCAGCTGTGCCTCATTTGCTTGTTCTGCTTCAATTATTTCTCACTCGGATTTTGCACAGGACACCTGAAAGTATTTGGGCTGATCTGGTGCCTCACCTTCCTCCAAATACATATGGACATATTTGACTTCAGAGACACTCACAGTTCAGGAACAGAATCACAGAACAGTGCGGGTTGAAAGGGACTTTAGAAGTTCATCTTTTTACACCCCTGCCATGGGCAGGGACACCTTCCACCAGCCCAGGTTGCTCCAAGCCCTGTCCAACCTGGCCTTGGACACTTCCAGGGATGGGGCAGCCACAAATTCTCTGGGCAACCTGTGCCAGGGCCTCACACCCTCACCAGGAAGAATACATTACATATATCCAGCCTAGATTTCGCCTCTTTCAATTTGTACCCATTCCCCCTTATCCTGTCACTACAGCTCCTGATGAACAGTCCCTCTTGGGTTTCCCTGTAGCGTCTTAAGACGTGGGAAGGTGCTGTGAGGTCTCCACACAACCTTCTCTCCTCCAGGCTGAACAGCCTCACCTTTCTCAGCCTGTCTTCATAGGGCAGGTGCTCCAGGACACTTATCATGGCCTCATCTGGGCTTGCTGCAACAGTTCTACACCCTTCTTACATTGAATGTTACAACATCAGTTATTTCATAACTGATCTACCTGCTCTGTGACAGCCAGCTCCAAGCACACATTCCCCTCTTCAGGAAACCACCTCTCAGGAGGAGCCCTGCAACTTTCAGTATCAAACACCAAGCACCTTCACACAGCCAAGTAACAACAGCAGCCTGTGGAGCCACAAGCCATGCTTTCAGCTTTCCTGGAAACTCCAGCAGGCAAAAGCATCTGCAAAGGTCTATGCCCAGGTGTGGCTAAAACGGATGGATGAACTGAATGCTGAAGTAAATCGTCACTCACACAACTCCACTGTGCAAGGACCACACGAGCTGTGAGTTAGGACCACAGCCCACATTATAACCCCTTCCTATCTCATCTTCAGCAGGCTGTAAACAGGAGCATTAGATGTAACACACAGCATGCCCTGGGATAGAGAAGAGCTCGGCAGGGAAAGCCAGAGGGACTAGGAGTTAAGGACAGTGTGGGTTTGCAGCTGTAAACAGGTGGAATTGCGATTTAGCTTCTTCGGGGGGGGGGGGATGACACCTGTACAGCATGTTCACCTGACACACACACAGAGCGAGGCAGTTCCTGGTCTTCCTGGCGCCTTGTCCGCCTCCTCCCCCGCCAGCAGAGCCTCCTGGGAGGCTCCCAAAGGTCGAGGTTTCCCAGCCCGACCCCGGCGATGGTGCCCGGCCCTGCCGGCAGGTGGGTGCTTTTACCGCACCTTCCCGAGGCCGGCCCTGCTCGGGCACCGGGACAGCACGGGCTGTGACACACGGGCTGTGACACGGGCTGTGACACACGGGCTGTGACACGGGCTGTGACACACGGGCTGTGACACACGGCCCTGACACACGGGCTGTGACACACGGGCTGTGACACACGGGCTGTGACACACGGCCGTGACACACGGGCTGTGACACGGGCTG
>JAWWEW010000006.1:28224922-28297813 GCA_035583185.1 Anabacerthia variegaticeps | reverse complement strand
ACGGGCTGTGACACACGGCCCTGACACACGGCCCTGACACACGGCCCTGACACACGGGCTGTGACACACGGCCCTGACACACGGGCTGTGACACACGGCCCTGACACACGGGCTGTGACACACGGGCTGTGACACACGGCCCTGACACACGGGCTGTGACACACGGCCCTGACACACGGCCCTGACACACGGCCCTGACACACGGCCCTGACACACGGCCCTGACACACGGGCTCCCGGGGACACCGCCGGCTCAGGCCCGGCCCAGCCACAGCCGCTCCCTGCCCAGCACCGCGACCTTCATCCCCGCCCGCGGCTCTCCCGGCCCGGCCCGGCCCACCCCCACCAGCGGTACCAGCGGTACCAGCGGTACCAGCGCCGGCACCGCCGTCCCCCCCGTGCCCCGCACCTGCCCGGCCGGCCCGCCCGGGGCCGCCGCTGTTGCTGCTCCCGCTGCCCTTCCTCCTCCTCCTCCCCTTCCTCCTCCTCCTCCTCCCGCCGCTCCCCCCGCCCCGCCCGGCCCCGCGCGCGCCCCCTCTCGGGCGGAGGGCGAGGCGGCGGCGCTCGGGGCGGGTGTGCGGGGGGTGTCCCGGCGGATCGCGGAATCCTGGAATGCCGCGGCTGGAGCGGCCCTTCAGGGTCACCCCACCCCGCCCCGCCGCTCCCCCGGCGCGGCCCCGGCAGCCCCGAACCCGCAGCGCCAGCGGCAGACGGCTCTGGAGCACCCCCGGGGGCGGCGACTCCGCCCCACTCCGGGCAGCCCGTCCCGGTGTCTCACCACCGCAACGGGGCGAAAAAAAACATTTCTAAGGTGTAATCTGGATCTCAGCCTAAGGCTTTTTCGTGTTGTGCTCACACCCTGCAGGAGGGAGCTGCCCCTCGTCCCCCTCACTCCGCGCAGCTCTCCTGTCGCTGGACACGCCCCAGCCCCTCGGTGTCCCCTTGCAGGGACATCCGTAAATGTCCCAGCCCTGCCGTGCCCCGTGCCCGCCCCCCGCAGCCCCGGTGGTCTCTCCGGCCCCTCCTGCGCGGGGGGGTCCTTTCAATGCCATTAACACTAATTGCCCTCCGTGCCGCGGCGTGAAGTGACTCCGGGGAGAGATTTCAGGGGAGTGTTTCGGGCAGCGGAGCGAAGTTCGGCAGGAATGACTGCGGGGCGGTGGGAGGTCTGGGCTTCTCACACGCTGTGTTCGCCCCGCCGGGTTACTCCAGTCTCCTGTGAGAGGATGTGGTTTGCTCAGCCGCGCCAGCAGCACAGCCCGGGCCTGTCTAGACACGCATTTAATGGCCAGGGCAGCGTCTTTAACACAGGTGGTCCGGGCTGTGCCAACACCTTGGCGCTCTTTAGGAGCTCCGCTCCGCGGGTTTAACCTGCACGCAGTTTTGTGCTGTCAAATCCGGCATGGACTTTGTAGACTGTATTCTTTAGCAATGCTTCCTCCCCTGCCCGATTTCCAGTGCAGGCTCCCAGTCAGGACAGCATGGATGATCCCAGACACATAGTCTGCCGCAGTCCCTTCAGCACGACAAAGCCACAGCGCCCTGGACAGAAACAGGGATTCCCTCAGATCCACACTCAGCTGAGCCTCCCCATCTGTTCAGGTGAACAAGGAGGATGGATTTCCCCTCCAACTGTGCACGGGAAGGGCTGTAAGCTGGCGTGTCAGGGTTAACACAGGGACACAGCACTAGGAGGAGTCCACTCCTCTGGCACAGGATGGCTGATGGATGATCTGGGTCTTTTTAGATAAAGCAGGAACATGATGGGAGGAGGAGGGTGCAGGAAAGTAAAATGGGTCATACATTGTGTGACATACAGTATGTCACATATTATGGGGTAATATAATGCACACAGGTACACTAAATAAATTTCAAGTACACCACCTCCCTCTTTAAAGGCAGCAAAGATCCAGAATCTTTGGCCCAAATAGGACAGTCATACCAGAAGACCCTGTCCCTAAAATGAAAAATAAGGGTAATTCTGGACATTCCTCACCGCAGTTTATTCGAGGCCTGTGTGGATTTTTACGTCCTCTGTGTTTGTGGCAGGACAAAGGCAAAAGGTCATAAGGCCTGAACAACTTTAAGATAAAAATATTCTTAATAAGCAACATCTGACTTCTACTCCCAGCACTTGGCTCCAGTGTCAGGCTGTGGTGTGATTCATGTGGCTGTCAGGAAGAAAAAGCAAACTGTGGCTGCTCTGCATCATTTGCAGTGTATTTCCTTTGCTGTGGAGAAGCATTCCTTCCCTTTACCTGCTCTTCCCCTGGGAGTCCCCTGTTCCACGCAGACTGAAGCAGCACTAAGGTGTGTGCCCTGCTCAGGGCCCTGTCACACCAGTGCTGCACAAACACCCCACAAACTTCACCCTTTGCCTTTCCTAGAAACAGCCAACAGTTCCAGAGAACCACCCAGGCCCTGATGAGGGAAATGTAAACCCCCCTCCTTGTCTTTCAAGGGCAGAGGGAAGCAGTGGGATTGCAGAGCTCATAGCAAGTGCCTCATTAGGTTTGTAACTGGTTATTTATGTTGACTGGGCAAGAAAAGACTGGCATAGTGGAGAGACACATAGGAAAGGACAGGGCAAAAAGCACATCTATGGAATAGAGCCTTTAAGGTCTAAAGGGACAGCTGGGGAGTATTGTCATAGAATCCCAGAATGGTTTGGGTTGGAAGGGACCTTGAAGATCACCTTGTTCTAAACCTCCAGCCATGGGCAGGGACTCCTTTCACTATACCAGGTTGCTCCAGAGCCCCTTCCAGCCTGGCCTTGGACACTTCCAGGGATGGGACATCCACAACTCCAGTCTGTCCAGCAGACTCTGGTGCAGTCACTCTCTGTGCTGCAGAAATGTTCTCCAGCTCTTCCTCTTCCAGGCCACGGGGCCTTGGTGAAAGGCAGGGAGAATAAACAAGGCTGCAGTGGTGCTCCCAGTTGATGCCCTTTCCAGTGATGTCCTATCCCCACATAGCCATGTTAGTTCCAACTACAGCACAGTACCTTATTGCTGTTAATATTTCTCAAGTACTCAACTGCTTACCTAAGAAAAGCAGGATTCTCTTAGGGGGCAGGGACCCCAACATACTTCTTCCAGCTCCAGGAGTGTCCATGTTTTCACTCAAGCGGGCGTCCAGACCAACTGGTTGCAAATGTCACCTCATGCCTGTGAAGCACATGCAGGGCAGTGCTGTCCCCCACTGCCTGTGCAGGTCCAGCACCTCTCCTGGTGCCTCACAGCTCTCTCAGGAGAAAAGAAAACCTCAAAACCTTAACCATAAGGAAAAACCGAGCAGATCACAACAACTTCAAGGGCTGACAGCTGCGACATGAGTTGCACCAGTAAGTCAGTCACTGTATTTCATGTTTTTTAAGGATGGTCACGGAAGGAATGGAGGTTGTCTCTGTTCTGCCATGACAAGTGGACAGCTGAGCTTACCAGTGCCCTATTACAGCAATTCCATTAAAGAACCTGCCAGAGGGGCCCAAAATCTCTTGTATCTAAACAGAGCTTGTCCTGCTTATTCCAAAAGAAGATACATCTTGTTCCTGTTTCATTTAATCCAGAGTGGATTAAACTAAACAGAATCATGGCAGTCTGATTTCAGAATGAAATGCACATGTTAAACTGCTAGCAGACAGCTCCACACCCCCTTGGACATTTAAAAGACCTTGAATCAGGTCCTTCACAAGCTCTCCCGGAGAAGGGTATTTGTTTACCTTTGCTTTCCCCACCCTGTTGCCCTAGTAAGCTCCTAAATACCAGTGTAGTACAAAAATAATTTAACCCAGGATCCGAGGCGGCTGCTTTGAGCCCACTGCTCACAGAAATGAGCACCTACATCTGCACAAAGCCTGGGTAATCGCTACCAGCACCTATAAGCTTCTCAGCCCATGCTTATTTCATTGTGCTATTAACTTTACAGCCTAATTATATCTAAAACACTTGCCTAACCAAACTCATTAATTAATTAGCAGCAGGCTGGGAAAGAGGATACTCCCGGGATGGTTCAAGATTGCTGCTGTAGGGAAAGAAAAGAGGAGCTCTACAAAATCAGGGAGAGAAAACCAGGAAAAAGAGGTAAGAATTAAAGTTGTGGAAGTTGCTAAAAGAAAGCAGATCTCGGCCCATTTTATGTAGGATACAGTACCCAGGGACTGAATCCATAAATACAGATAATTAAACAGGTCAGACTCTCCAGGCTCCCTCCAACACCCACAGGAAATGTGATATAGATTGAAAAGTCTATGTGCTCCTATCTTTTTTTCCCCCTTTCTGGCTCAGGAACTGTAATTAAAGAGAAAATCAGTCTCTCTCTTGCCTTAGAGTGCAGTGGCACAGCTGGTTTTCATCTTGGCTAGCAGGCTCTGTCCTCAGGCTACTAAGTGCTGAGTAATTTTTACCAAGCTCTGCTTGCAGATAAATGATGTTCTCCTCTTAGCTGCTGCCAGGCAAAGCTACAAATACTTGATCTTTTATTCTTCTCTCATAAACTCCTAACATTGAATACTAAAAATGCAGCCAGAGATTTTTCCACTGCCATTTATTCTCAGCATGGTCACAACTGTATTACAATTACAGACACCCACCCCTTCGCTGGAGCTCGACTGCAGCTCCTCGTTAACCTGAAGCTTCCAATTAAAGGCTCCTTCAGTTTCATTGATAGTTTGCATATACTCCAAGGACCCACTTCATTTTGTTTTTCCCCAAAAACACATTCCATGAGAAGGGCAACTGCTTTAAATAACTTCACACTAATTTTCTGGAAAAGCCTGACAAGCAAGTGCCAGTCTCAGAAGAAAAGTCTGAGTGTGCAGTTTGGGGAATTTCTCTCACAGCTATAACTGTAAAAAGCTTTTGACTAAACGTGGCACAACCTCTGGGCAAATCCAGTGTGGGCTCTGAACAAAGGAAAGGATCTAGAAGGGTACAGCACTGGAAACCCATTAGTTCAATTCAAGTTTTCTGCCGTGTTTCTAGTGAGATTTTATGTGTTCTAAGAAACTGCATAAGAATTAGTTAAAAATGGCATAAAAAATAATTTAAGAAATAGTAGTTAATCTTGGCGATGCTGTTCTTCCACCTACCTCCAGTGAGAGAAGCAATGAACAAGGAGCCAGCACAAGGAGGAGGCTGAAAACCATGGCTAATTTTAGAGCCTTGCTTCCAGTCATGCAGCACGAAACACAGGCAGTAACGGGGCTTACCAACATACCTGCACACCTTTCAAAGATAAAGCAAAGTTTCAAAACAATCTTGATTTCAAAAGTATTTCTGCAGTATAAGACAAATAGTCTGTCAGCTTCCTAAGTGAGACCGTGCCTTTGAAGATCACCTTCCCAGCACAGACCCCAGTCTTAGGGGATTATGGCAACGGGTTTAGTAGGATCAGCCCCCAGTGCAAGTCAACTTTCTGTTTAAGCCATAAGTAAGTGAGAGAAAAGCAGAGGAACAATTCTGCAAATCAATAGCCATTAAAAAAATGAAAAAAAAAAAAGATGAAGTAGGGGTAGCTTTTCTTTTAAAAAGTGTAAATTTCAACTGCCTTGGTGGCTGTGGCAGAGAGGGCATTTCCATCCCTTCTCCTCTCTGTTACAGTGGGGTTGCACAGCTAAGGAACAGCTTCAGTCTAAACTCCGTTTGCACGTTGCATGTTTCAAAACATGGCTTCAAGCAACCCCCACAGTAGGAGCCCAACGTGAAGGTGTCTTGGCCCATCTCTGCTGCTCAGTGATCCATGCTGAGATGCAGCTTAAGCCCCGTGAACAAGCAGGACAGGAGGGATTTGTATTTCTGGGTGGGAAAGCTGGGCCAAAAGCTCTGCATCTGGATTCTGACCCAAGGTACGTTTTTCTCTTGCTGGCCCTCAGGATGTGGCTGTCTTCTCTCAGCCCACAGAACTCTGTTTAAAAGGTATTCTGTTGTAGTGTAGTTTCTAATGTTAAGTGTTCTCAAGCATTTAAACCAGACTGTAAATGTCTGAAGCTCCGGGGAGTGAATCTGTGCCATCTTTCCATTATTAAAGTGTTCAGACCCAGGGCTGGACTTTGGTCCAAACTATGTGTCAGGGCAGTGCCAGGAGATGCTGGGGCTTAACAGTGTTCCTGTGACTGAAGTGTGAGAGGGAAACAGTCCATGTTAAACACACTGCACATGGAGCATTCGTCTTAAATGTCTTGTAAAACACACCAAACATTGGTTAGAAACACATTCACCACTGCTGACCACACAGGTTTTTATGTTTAATAGAAATTAAATTAGTAGCTTAATATACATAATGTGACACTTTCCAGTCCAGTAGTTTCCAATTCCTGCTTTCAAATCACAGAGTGAATACCGTACAAAAATAACAACGAAGAGCAACCAAAGCATAAACACTGTCACTAACACACTGGACCCTGAAAGGCTACGTTTATCCGGAGCTACACATGCCAAAGGATACAGAGCGGCAGACCCGCCGTGGTACAACCATGCATTACCAGGGGCGGGTCCGTGCTGGGCAGGCACTCGCTGCTGCCGCGGTGCTCACCGCGCTCCGTAGCTGTAGTAATAGGGCTCATCCGGGCGGTACCCGTAGGCAGTGGCAGGGCGAGCCGGAACCCCTGGGGACTGCCCGAAGCCATCGACGCCGATGCTACAAAATAACAAGGAGACAGAAACGGCAGGTTTTTGTATGATGGAGAAGGCACATTAGGGCTTATGTCTCCAGCTCCTCCTGCCACAGACAGTTTTGTGAGGCAACTTTGCAAGAAGCCACGTTCGTGTTCCCCTTCTGGCCAGCACCGCTTTGTCTCCTCTTACCCTGGTGGGAAAAGAAATGCTGCAGAGAAATCAATACCACTCCTGCTGAGGAAAGGCTTTCAGGTCCAAGGGAAATCCCAAAAGAGACAGAAATCTTCTCTTCCATCCTTGTATGGATTTACTGGCCAAGATCTTCACGCCTGTGACTTGATTTCTTGCTCTGTACACTAAAGTTAAATGTCTTGCAGGAAAGCTTTTGCGTATGCTTCTGGCAAAGCCCACTGTAACCCTGCCCTACACAGCACTGCCTTCAGTACATTTCTGAAGTGCCTGGGAAAATACCAGCTAGAACTGAGAAAGTGAGAAGATCTGGCAGAGCAAAGGATGGTGTTTCTGGTGGGATACAAGACTGGCAGACAAATGGCAGAAAGCATTCATCATGTACTGAGAGACTATGTACTAATGAGACAGAGTAAATTATTTTTCATATAGAACAGCAGCCAAAGTCTCACTTAAGAGAAATCCCTTAAACCTGAAGAGTCCCATAGCAATGGATTAGATATTAAAACACAAGAACCGTATAGGGAAAAGTGGCACATTTTTCATGCTCAACAATAACTCTCATGCAGGAGGTAGAGGAAAAATGAACATTGCCTAAGACACTGGACTACTGCCTATTCATAGTTATGTCACTTCTTAGCTTCCACTTCAGTAAAGGGACAAATGGAAAAGGATCCTGATTTATTGTCTGACTAAAGATGCATTGAAAGGAGCTGAACTTCCCCTCTGAAGACTGTCAAAACACAAAGAACCAAAGTGCCTTTGGAGTGGGGAAAAGCTGAACCTCATTACTGCCAATTATCCATATGGAACATGGGTTATGCAACAGTCAAGGCTGGGAAAGAATGACCCCTCCAGAAGATGTACAATGGGTGGGCCCCAGGCCCTGGCTCAGCAAGAAGCTGGCACTGCTGAATTGGTTGGACTGAAAGGGCTCAGCTGCAGTGGTGGGGGACCATGTCCATCACTCTGTCCTCACAAAGGCACTTTCCTTGGATTTTGTCTCAGTGAGGTCCTAGAAGAGCATCCTTGGTGCCTGGTTTCTCAGCAAACCAGTTCGCTCATGGGATACTCTGATAATCAGGTGAAGGTGGAAGGTCTGAGGCTGAGATTTGTCCTCTGAGAGGGAAGGAACATAACCAACAGCCAAGCTGCAGAGAAAATCATTCTGGTTTACCTGAAAATATCTTGAGAAATGCCACGTCCTGGAAGTGTTTTGCATTTTCGAGTCTGCCTGTGTGTACTTGAATAGGCAATGCCCCTGTGCCCAGCTCCTACACAGAGCCACTGGTCTGACTCTACAGGCTGTTCAGGCCCTTCAGCACAGCAGAGAGCAGTAGAGTGGCCGTGGGGTATCCTGCAGTGGTGCAAAGCTCTGTGAACACATTCCTCTGGCTCCACACCTGCCTCTGGCCACCCATTCCTTCCTGCATCCACTCCAAAGTCTTATTACTCTTTTTCAAGCTCATTAGGAAATGAGCTGGTGACCTCTGAGGCACCTTCTCCAGCTGCCTCCTTTGTACCTGACAAACAACAGCTTTCCCATTATGAGGCTTGAAGCTTTGAAAGAAGGGATTAAGAGAAATGCTGTTACTTTGTGTTCAGCTCTCATCTCCAGAAACCCCAAGCCCTGCTCTCACCTTAGCCAGAAAATGGTCCCTGCTCCTCCCTGTTCCTGATTTCCAGCACACAAAGGATTGACAGACAGACCTTGCACGGGCTGCCCTTGAGGGCAGGTGTCTCAACACAGGCCCCAAAGCTCTTCCAAACAAGCCAATAAGGACAAGCATGAAGCTGAGCAGTTTGTTTTCCAGTTCAGAAAACAAACCAGTTGAAGAACTACTACAAAACAACAGTTCTCTAGGAGTTCTTTCCACACTGTCAGTGCTAAGAGTTAGTAATATACTAAACAAAGGAGTACTGGAATTTGGAAGTGCAGAGTCTGGTTCTGCTGTATTTCTACCAAGTTCCCAGTTACATATGTAACACCGCAGAGAAGCAGGACCCTTTAAGGCTGCTTTTAAACTCAGGAATTCCATTGTTTTCATCCAAAGATCCTTAAAACATCTATGGCTGATTTATAATGAAAAGCTACTTTAATAGAAAATGCTTTTCTGGGCTTATCTTTCAATGTTGTTTTTTGTGATTATAACAATGTTGTGATAAGTTGTTTTTATGACTAATGTTGTAGAATAGGGGCTTTTTGCATTTCTGCTACCTACTGGAAAGCTCATTCTGGAATGATCTTGAGGTGAGTGAGGGGGCTGAGGGTGCCTGAGGCTGCTGACCGCAAGTCAAGCTTAGGGGCTGTGCCTTGGCTCACAGGAGAGACAGAAGGAGCCATCCTCGAGTTTACTGTGGCAGAGAGGGACACAACAAAAACAGCAGGTCAGAGACCTGTTTGGACTTCTTTTAGTCTCTCCATTATACACCCCAAACTGAAACAATACTGACCTTTTGGGGTGAGGTGTAATAACATCCTGAACCACGCGGTGGCAATGGGCCTCTATCCCTGCAGGCTGAGCTCATCCAGCCACTTCCAGCTCAGTAATCCTTATTCAAAGAACTTCTAAATGTATTTAAATTGATAACAAGAGCAGGGAAAATATGGTTTCAATCATATTCCCAGCAAATCATTTTTTTAATATTTTTTTTATAAACATGTAAGTAATTAGGTAAAGATCCCTAGAGTTTAAAGTTTGAGGAGTATCAGTTATTTCCAAATGGTTCAGACATATGTTAGTGTCCTGAAGAAAACTGGAAGAGATGGATCAGCTGATAACTGCTCTGGACAGCTAAAAAAAAAAAAGGGAACAGAAAATCACATTAAAACACCTTGATCAAATCACTGCTCTCTCCTATCTAAATATTTCTCTTAAGTAAATGAAGGCTTGCCCTTGCTTGAAAAAAATTGGCTTCATTTTTACATGTTAGTGCTCTTGAAGCACACCATCTTTGCCTGGTGGATTGTTTGCCCTGGCAGCCTGCAGCACAGAGCCTGTCGTACTCGAGGGGAAGGCTCTTGAGCCCAGGCAGTAACGGAGGGGCAGGACAACCAAAGAGCCAACACATGCCTGGAGACTGGAGTCTGGCTCGCTCAGGATGCTGCCAGGCCAAGGGCATAACCCACCGAGGTGGAGATGGGTTTAAAAACCAAGTCCTGATGAATCCCTGTCCCTTCTGCCAAGAACAGCAGAAGGGGAGAGCCAGGAGAGATGGTAGTTCTGCGTCTGTAAACACTTGTTGGGTAATGACTGGCCTGAGATCATGATCTGTGCCATGTGTGCTCAGATTTATACCAGCAATCAAGTTCAAAACTTGCTCCTAGAAAAAATATGGCCTTATGATACAGCATCTACTGGGAAACTCAGTGCTGAGCAGAACAAGCATCAGCCTGTCTTCCCAAAAAGTTAGAGGCATGTAATTACGCCACTGGGCCAACAATACTCACACCCCTGAATGAGTATTTTTGTCTCCTGGTACTCACGCCTATTGAACTAGGAGGGCTGCAGGAGTGCGACCCTGCTGTTGTGGAATGGATATGGATCACACAACACCGTAACAAACTCCTCAGGTAAATGGCTTAGGGCACTGCAAGCGATTTCAGGCAGTTTTGTCTGACAAAATCCCGCGCGTGCGCACAGAGCTCCATGCCTGCAACCATGCTGGCACGGCACAACTGTGTTCCTGTGCAAACCTCCCCCCCCGGGCCTGGGGCTCATGGAGTTAAACAGTGAACAGCCCAGCTAATTACTATGTACTGCTAACCTCAGTTGCTGGTTCATTTTGAGACCCTTTAAAATATGAACTGTGTATTTTACCCCTATGCACTCTCTTAATGATTTGTTTTTTTTAGACTGAAATCACTTCCAGCCATCAGTTATACTCGAGGTCTCTACACATGCACTTCTCCAAGCACAAATATTTCTTTTTCCTATTGGTCTGCCAGCCCCTGTCAGAGCAAATTTCACTTTAAACTAAATGCTATGATACTTAAAACCTCTTGGATTACTCAGGCTGCTAGTGTGATCTATGACCTTCCCCAAATGACAGTTGAACTTTCCAATTTGCTTGTACTGCTGGGGAACTGAAGAACACATGCCGAAGAGGAAAATGTTCCTGATGTGCATGAGTGAGGAGAGATTTCTTAACAGCTCTGCTTATTGATGCATACTCTGATTCATAACATCCAAATTAATATGCCCGTGTAGGATCCTAGGTGCCCTGACATAGTTCAAGATATAAAGAATGATTGTGTCCCCCACTCCCAGCAGGAAATGCCAGCCAGTGTCCCACTGTATCCAAAAAATACTTCCTTTCCTTAACTCCCTCCTGCCCCCAGAGTCCCAGGGACTAGAGAGGCTTTGCAGAATGTCTGGAAGACTTGGCAGGCTCCAACAGAAATCCTCTGCTGGGGTTCCCCTTCAGGTACCTGTGCTGCTTCCCAGTGCAGGGTACTGGAGGAGAGGCTCGTGAGCACAGTCTGACTGGGCAATTAGCACCCAGGTGCAGAGTGACCACAGAGCTCCCTCGGAGCTCTCCTGAGCCACAGACACCTGAGCCTGCCCACACCAGTATTCACACTGGTGCTCGTGCTGGTGCTGACAGGGTGCTCTAAAACTGGATCCTAATTCCAAGGTACTAATTCCTTTAGCATAAGCAGGGCCTCAGAAAGGCAAGTCCAGCATCACTGGGAAATTCTTGGTCAAAAGTAACCCCCTGAAGTCCAACTGAAACATCCCAATAGGATCCACGGATCTTGGAGTGATCCCAGAAAAAAAAACACAGCTTGGGAAACAGGCCTGCACAGTAAGAGGCACAAACCAGTATGGCCAGGGTACAGTTGTACTGGGACTGCCCGTGGAGGTGAAGGTGGCCCAGAAAAAGCCTTCAGGGGTGAAATGCCAATTTAGCAGCTCACACTTTAGGGCCAAAATATCATGTTCTTTTGCCCCAAATTAAAGCACCCTGAAATCACTGCCCACTGAAAATGAACTTCAAGCTAAACACATACAGTGCTTTCACCAGAGCTAAGGTTTTAGCTATGTTTCTTTTCATCCTAAACTTCTTATAAAACCCTGTCAATCCTCCCTTTTGACTCTGCATCAACAAAGACTCACATCTAAGAGGCTCTCAACTACTCAGCAAGGATATAAGTTTTATAATTTTAGTAAAAACAAAATCTATTTTCATTAACAAAAAATCTCTAAATTTATAATTCCCTAGATCCTCTGACCTTGCTAAGGCCAACCAAACCTCACTTGCAGCTCTCAGCTCATTAGCAACCCTACCAAGTCCTAACGAAGGAATCCCACCTAAAGTTCTCATGCTCCAATGAGCTGCTGAGCAGGTTTATGTGCAGGTGTAAACAGGCAGCCCCTGCTGAGACACACGGCATCTCTTCTTCCTGCCACTGATCACACCCACAGCTTTCCAAAACTCCTCTCGAGTATCAGAGAGTGGGGTTTGATTCTGAACACCTCTCAGAAACCTGATACAAATTCAGTTCATAGCAATCCCTCTGTTTCCTCTGCACCCTCTCCCTCTGTACACCAGGTATGATTGTTTCTAGAAAGCGCTGTCTTTACTCTCAAGCCATTGTTCACCTCATCCCAGGCAGTGTTCAGAACTTCACACAGGGCACCCCCAAAGTCCTACAGCTTCCCATCTGTGAATCTGCTCATATGTGACAGCACCACTGGTACCACACAGTACAGTTGCCATCCTGTATTTCCTTATAAACTCTCATGCCACAAACCCCTGTATTCCACAATGCTGTATGAACTTTTCCTGTATAACAGACAAAAAGACATTCAGATGAATACTGAAGGCTGTATTTTTTCCCTCAGGAAGTGTCTGAGCCATAGGAGTGACATGCCAGACTCTAATCTCAAGACAAGCATAGCCTTATAATCTGTACAAATGAGATGCAGTTTACTGATTATAATACTTGTCAACAAGAGACACAGAAGTTTGCCAGCAGCAAAGCCCATATTCTTTCTCTCATCTCAGTGGGTGTGCAGGGCAGTATAATCACATATGGGACAAGACAGAGTCCTGCCAGCCCAATTAGCTGGTTAGTGAATGCTGCAGCTCCCTCCCTCCATCACAGGTTTCCTCTGCACAGAGACCAGGGTGTACAGAAAGGTCAGGCATCCAGGCCTTGGCCCGTGGGACAGTGAGGATTCAGGCAGTGTGCAGCAAGTGGGTTTGAATTCCACAGAACACACACAGACCTCCAGCTTCTAAAGTTAACTTCAGGTAAGAAACAGTTCATCCTTTCCAGGTACCAGCAAACCACCACACTTGAGCCAAGGCCCAGAGCCTGTAAAGCCCATGGACTCTGGCCTTTCTTCTGATATTCCCTGTCAGCTAAGCACCGGATGGGACCCCATTCTCCTAACATCCATCATGAATCGGCAGAGGGAATCAGAAAGGAGCACAAAGCCCATAGCTTTTTCCCTTGCTGAGAGTCTAGCAACTGAGAAGATGATCCTATTTACTTGTATGTGCCAGTTACCTCTGGTTTTCCTTCACTGACCATAAATTTTCTGTCCTTCAGAGTAAGAGCACAAGCCATGGCTTATGAAGGCACACAACTGAGGAAGCCTAAGGAAAAAACAATGTTTCTTTATGAAATGTCCTGTAACTGTAGATTCTCCCACTGCTGGTAATGACGTTAAACTATAAACCACAAGTCTCTTAAATTCTGTCTCTCATGGCCCAACTTTTTCTCCCATATCTGTGAAGCCTTTTTTCCATGCCTTCTATCCCTCAAGCAGGAGGGGAGTTTCATGGCAGGGACAGTGACTGTGCACACTGCAAGTACCAAGTCCATCTCTGCATTAGCATTGAATACTAATGTTCCTTAGAACAGTAATACTGTATTTGTTCACAAGAGAGAAAGTGTCCAAATTAACCTGTGCAACACTTTAGCTCCCTTATGCATCGTGATACAGCTTTGATCATGTCTCTCCTTCCATGTGATCCAGCTTTCTTCAGTGCACTTAATGACTTAAAGTTTCCAATTGCTTCTGGACTTGGTGCCCAGTTGTATCTCAGCACAATACTGCTGTTTTTCCCATTTAATTATAAACAAATGCAAAGCTGACAATGGTGGAGAAATGAGCACTGTGTCTTCTGTGTCAGGCTCCAGCTATGCACCAAGCAACAATCATGCCAAAATCCACTGCGGGGGAGAAGACAGCATTAAAAAAAAAAAAATATTTCCCAACTGAACAGTAAGAAAGCACCAAACCAAAACCAAATGACCTTGCTCAGCCAAATTCCATGTGAGCTTGGGAGCTGCAGCCCTTGCCATCCCCACTCTGTGAACACACCCCTGGGACATGGGCTCTGGTCCTTGCTCTGGCTGTTACCTGCTGTGTGATCCTGGACAAGTTGCTCCTTTCCTCCATGACCTCAGTTTCTCACTGGAGTATTGGAAGAGAAAACACCCCAGACATTAAAGACAGTCAAATGACAAACTGCAGTAACAAGAAGACTCAAATTAGACTGACATAGACAGAAAAGACTTTTGCTTATTCTGTAAAACCCCTTAGGAAAAAGAGAGTATTTCTGCTCTATTAGAAAAGCAACTAATCCACAATAGAGCCAGGGGGCCAAACAGCAGCTCAAAGACTCCAGTTATTTCATAGAGCCATCCTGTTTTTTTGCAGGGCATCGAGATAGCTCCCACAGCATTCCTTCAGTCAGGCTCACAGCCCTGCCACAAGGACAGGGAGTTTCTCAGCCATTCTCTACAGGATTTGTTAAAAGGTCAAGTGCACAGTCAAGAGCTGGAACAGAAACCAAGGGCTCTGGCTTTCCATCGTAAGCCTGACAGAAACATCTCCTGTGCTCTTGGCTCAACAACTGGCCAAACCCACTGATTAGATACATCCATTTCTTAAAAATTAATTAAGAACTAAAACAAATAAAAAAGCCCTGAGGAGCAGGCACTAAAAAGCAAGATGTCCTTTCCTCCCCCTCTCTCCTTGCACAGTCCAAAGTATATCTGTCAACTCCATAAATTGAAGAGTATGTTGCTTTAATCTAAACTAGTAATAGGCCTGGCTTGGGAAGGTTTCAAGCCTCTTTTAATAATCTCCAGGAAGCTTAGTGTTAGGTTGGGTACAGAAGCTTCAGGCAACAGCCTGAGCAGAGTAAGATCCTGAAGGGGCAATTTCCTAGAGATGACTGGTGTCACTGGCAAGATCCGCTCAGGATCTCGTTGATGTCTTTCACTAGTCTTCCCATTTCCAGGTGGAAAGTGTTTCTTGGTTCCTGTGCTAGATAACAGAGCAGATCCCTGTGAAAATGTACCCTGAGACAAGCAGTTGAAGCAAGAATGCAACTGTTTGGTGCCCCGCATTGAAGGGCTCTTAGCCGGAAAATTAACCCTTTAAATACGTATACAAACTCCTCAAGTCCACGCACTGCCACTCAGCTCTGCTTCAACACAAATGGGGACTAAACTTCCCTCCTGTGCACAAATGCCCAGAGAAGCCACAGCAACAGTCATGCTGCCTGTGGGGCTCAGCACCAGAAACTGGGCAACTCAGTGGGGATGATAATCCAGATGCTGGAGGGAGGGAGACAGAGTCAAGAAATCTGTTCTGCTCTGACTTCCAGCTGCAGCCAATAAAAGCTTTCAAAGCCTTCCCTGAGAGTTAACATTGCTGGGGGATTTGCAGCGCTCACTCGAGCGCACACAGCAAATGCAGTCAGAGCATTACTGCTGATGAATAAACTTGAAATATTTTTTACCACCACAGATGATTGTCCAGATTTCAACCACTTTTATTTATCAACACAAGGCCCTAGTCAAATTTTGTCAAAATTTATCCCAAATCAGCAATGACTTTAATATAAACCAAGAAGGAAGTAAATGTCTGTCTCTTACTGTTTTTTTGATTTGTTTGGGTTTTTTTTTGTTGTTTTTGGGGTTTTTTTTTTCCTCTTAAGGATAATACTGGATAAACATGGCAGACACAAATACAGACAAGCAACATTCTCTTGTGAGATCTATACACTGGCATAGCATTATTATTAAAAAAAAATCAACTTTCACTAAATGAATAATGAAATGTTTCAAGGCCATAAGGTTGGCAAGGGAGTCTTAAAAAAACAAACCCTCCAACAAAACAACAAAACTTACAAAGCTCAAGACCCATAAGGCAAATAAACTCTGTAAACTTATTATTTTTTTAAAATCTCATGGTTAAAAAAACATCATCTTGTTTACCAGAGGGAAAAGAGTGGTTCAGTCATTGGAGTTGGATGGCTGAAGCTGATAAACACAGAATCAGAGTAAGATTTTAGAATCAAAACAATTTTAAGTATTTGGCAAAGAAATTAATTTGATATATTAATTTTTATGCTACATACTTGTTCACAGCATATGTTCAATTCAGATAATAACCACAAGAAATATCCCACTGATATATGGAACATTTTAAAACTCCTCATTGTAGGTTTAATTTTGAATGCTGTGACCATGCTTATACCCAGCATACAAAAAACCCTTCACTTTATTACAGTTTTAAATCTTTCTTCCAGATCTGGCCTTGCAACCACTTGTCTTGATAAAATAGGTCACTTGAAAAAGGAAAGCTCAATAAAATGAATTACAAAACCAACAAGATTAAACTGATTGTGCTGTTTTTGTACAGTGCAGCCGAATTCTGCAAATATGCTGCTGGCTGTGGTTTGGCATTTAACAGCATGCGATCAGTGAGAAGGAGGAAATTTTATTCTCATTAACTGTTGCAGATTTACTGCAGTGAAAAAGGGCTATGTAACCTGAGAAGTGACAGAATGGAAAGATCAAAGCAGCAGTCTGGAAACTAAATAAACCTTCTGGCTACTTCCTGCAAGGAAAATTCACTCTGGCAATGTAAAACAGAGTCCAGTTAAAAACTACTCTCAGTTTTATGAGCTGTCACAGCAGCTTGAGTGGTTTGGACCAGTCAAGTTTAGAACATTATATTTCCTTGTTTTTGTCTCAGATACTTCTGTAAGCAGTTTTATAGTTTCTTTTTCTTTTTTTCTTTTTTCTTTTTTTTATTTTTAAAGAGAAAAATAAAATTCTTTTCTTTTGGTTGAAATCGAGAAGGTCACAGCTAAACTCATTAAAAACAAGCAGGTCTTCATTTGCACATTCCATTCCCCTTTACTACATTTTAATATTTTACTTTGAGATTTATATGCAATGTACATTTGCTTTAATAACTCTTCCGCATTCTGTTCACTTATTGTTTAATATAAGTGCAAATCAGTTTACAGAGCCCAGATGGCTTGTAACCAGGGAGCCAGTCTATTCCTAGTAGCACATCTGGAGGGACTAAGAGCAGCAGACAGAATGTGGGAATTAATTAATGTTACATTTCAGAAGAGCCAGGTTTGGGGGATTTTTTGGTAAGACATTCCAAAGGACTTGAGCTAACTGCCACAGCATTTTGGTATTCTTTTAAAATTCTTAACAGCCATCTAACCCATGATGGTTAAATGAGGCTAACTGCAGGTGGAATATAGTAAAATAAAAAGCAACTAAAAATTGTAAAAGTGGCTGCAAGTGAAAGAGAGCCAAGAATCCTGGATTCCAAAAGAACTGAAGTGCATTAAAACCTCAACACTAACTCTCTTCCCAAATGGCATCTGCAACTTGCTGAGAAAACTGCACCTTTAAAATATTCCCCAGCAAGCTATTTCATCTCTCAGCATACTGGTGCAATTGTTGGGAGCAATTAAACCGCTCTTACAGTAAATGAAACAAGTGCAACACGATCCTTCACAAGTACAGACCACACACCTTGGTGAGGTGGTGTGGTCCAGTCACTGGGGCACTGTGGGAGCACTGGGGAGGGACAGCCCTGCCCTGCACTGGCACCTCACTGTGGATGGGCCACCTCCCTTCTCCTCACCTCTGCTGCCCTGCCCGCCTTCACTCAGCTCTTTGGGGCAAGGACTGGGTGTTGCACTCTGGGGGGCTTACATAGAGAGCTGCGTGGGAGCTTCTCCTGCCACCAAGTGACAACAAATAAGCACCCAAGCACAGTAAAAACTTGCTGTATATTGAATATTAGATATGAGTAATATATTTTTTATATGGATATTCCCCAATTACAGGCAGTGCTGTGCCCTAATCCTTCACTGGTGCAGTATGCACAGAACTCCAAACTCTGGAAAAATCTCATTGATGAATATGGGACACAGAGCAAAGTCTTCACCCTTTGCAATAATCAGATCCCTGGTCTTCAAAAATGCTACAATAACTGTCCACATCATAACAGCATAATTTGGTCAGATAAACGTTAGTGACACCTGCACTGGATTACAGCATGATCAAGTTGTAGTATTTCTATAGACAAGGCTTTGACAAGACAGTATGGAAAAACTATTCAAGTGGCAGCTAGCAGGAATATTACCACTACCCCAAAAAAACCAGGAAAAGGACAAAGAAAAACAAATTACTGTAAGACACAAAGAAATTCAAGCTCCCATTCCAAAGCTCTTAATGAAGAAGCACTCCTGCTCTGGAAGCACATCTCCCACATCTAAGTGCTGAAGGAGAACAACTACACAGTGAATTTTGACTTAAGCCATGATCCAGGCAGGACTTGAAGCAACCAAGTGAAGTCTTTGAATCAGCTTGTCCCAGACTGTGACCAAAACGCTCCAAAAGGCAGCAGTTCCTGCTTCCTCATTACTATTCTTCAGTTGCAGGATCTCAATTCCAGCATATGTACCACTGGTACAGACACTGGGGAACTAAAAGAAACTTCCCTGTTTCCCAGGCTGTACTGTCCCAGTGAACAGGGTGCTTTATCTCAAGCCACTATACATTGAGCAAAACTCTCTTAATCATGTTCAGTTTAACTTCTATACAATTAAGCAGTTAGGACAACAGAGTATTACAGAAGGTGACTCTGTTGCCACTAGTAGTATTTTTGTGGGATTAAAAAAAAAAAGACAAAACAACAAAACAATCAAAATAAACTCCCTTATTTGTGTCCAGGAACTTCACTGGCTCTGAGCTTTTCTTTAAGACCTTTTCAAATTCGTTTCAGTGGGATTTACAATTTGCTAATACTGATGTGTGATAAACTAATAAAACCTGCCTACAAGGTTATAGGCCCAATTTACTAATAAAACCTAATTCAATTCTCCTGGGAAATGCAAATTAAATAGTGTCCAAATGGCAGAAGCCAAGTACAACTCTGCTGAACATATTGCAAAGGAAAACAAGTTAGGTATTGTTTTTAAAATAAAGCTAAATTATGAAAAAGAAGAAGCAATGCACAGAGCTGTAAGAAACATCACTGTGGTAAAATGGTTGAAAGTAGAATCACACTGTAATACTAATTTACACTCTATTAGCTTCTCCCTTCATTAATTAAAAGATTTTATACTCACTATAAGTCCATCTGTAAGACAGAAAAGTACTACTGCCCCTGTTCAAATGAGGAGGAAAGAGCTGTGGGTAGTCTCAATTCCACTGGAGCAGAGACTCCACATGAAAACTTCTACACCAATCTTACCAAGAACCATGACCACAGATTCTTGTGCCACTGATGGCTGAGAAGGGTGGCCTGGAGCAGCTCACTGCTACTGTCTGTTAATGGACCAGTTTTCACCTTCAGAGACAGCCTACAAGATAGCACTTACATACTGAAAGGCTGTGAAGGGAATGTTTCAACTTCTAAATAAACTCTGCTGAACATTACTGAAAATATAAAATGGATGAGACATTCTCCCTAGCAGAGTCACCAACTCTCTCAGTCCTTTCCTTCAGCAAATCTAATTCAAGATGATGTGGAATATAGCTATAAATGTCATTGTAGGATATAAATTACATGTAACACCACTTAAAAACACTCTGATACTCATTCACAAAGTGCACATTCACCAGCACCTGGTGCAGTTCCTGTACCTGGAGAGGAGCTGACTCACGACTGGGAGTTATCACCACACCACAGGAATCAACAGGAATGGAAGGCTACAGACCTCAGTTGCACCCCTATGACAATTCCCATCTCATTTTTCTCAGGGTATCCAAGCAAAAAAAGCCTGTGGATATGACCATTCTTGCCATTCAGTGTGAAGCTTTAGCTTATCTCTAGCTGAGCTAACCACATGTAATGTCTGCCTGTGCTAAGTCACAGCAACATTCTTCCCTGTGCTCTCCTCAGGACCTAAGGCCAGGTATTAAGTTACTGCATCCCACATCACTGTGGTTTCCATCAACCCAAGACTCAAGAGCTTCGCTGTGCGTGCTATTAACTTGCCAATACCAGCCACAGCTCCACTGAAGCCAGAGCAGAGCAGCCTGCAAGGGCCTGGCTCCAGATCCCAAGCTCACAAAGTATCACAATGACCTGCCATGGCAAAAAGAAGAAATGCAGCCACAGTTTTAGGCTGTAAATCCAGGCAGGAGGAAAGATGTTCCACCAAGGAGAGAGACAGACAGTCACCCCATAAAACTGGTTGTGTTTGACATGCCAAACCTCACTGCTTCCCGGGAAGAAGTTCCAGTCACACATCTGTTGAGAAGAGATGTGAGCACACACAGAAATGCCTCGTCTCAGTGAAAACGAGGATTGTGCAATGGCAGCTCTGCTACATTTTATAACAAGGTTAAAGGATCCTGTACTGGAGAAAACTTCCTCGGGAAGAAAAAAAAAATGTTCTGGCTGGCTCTAGCATTCCAAGGCTATTAACCTTTTCAAAGCTATAGACTGAGAACATTTGGGAACTCTGATGAAGATATTAACCAAAAACTCAAAGTTTTACCATTCCCTAGTTATAGCTGGGAAAGGTTAAAAAGTGGTCTCTTCCCCAAAGGGCAAGAAAAATATTGTGGCTATCTCTATTATGAGATATTTAGCCATCACTATTATTTTTGTGTCTTAAAGTAATTAGTCTCCAGAAGGTGATTAAAATTTGATAAATGACCATGGTTTCTTGAAGATGTCTTTCAGCTGGTCTTTATCCCCTGCAGCTCAGACACTAAGCTGTCATCACATCGGCCAAAGGTGAGGGATTTTTTTTGTTTGCCACAATCATAAAACTTTCACTCAATATTAAGAGTTATCAGAACCAGGAGCCTTGAATTCAGATTTTAATAACAGACGAAAATTTCAAATCTATGCCTAATGCCCATCTGCTTCTGAGAGACAGTAAGATGATTCAAAGCTGGTAATCCAATCACAAAAGTCTTTTCCTAGCCATTGAAAAAAACCTGGATACAAGCTGTCAAAACAACCTCCTCAGCCACGTATTTTCTGCTGAATGGAAAACATACCTTACGATCTGCTTGCATTCAGCTCCAAACCTTTGAGGAAAACAAGAGATGCTGTTTATGGATTTTATCACTGCTTCTGTGTATGTTATATTCTGAAATAATTCTATTTATAGCCATCATACATAACAGTTAACTCCAAGAAGAATATAGCTCAGAAATAAGAGCTTTAAACTAAAGCTGCAAAACACACGAGCTAAATTATCAGAAACAAAGCATTTCTATTCCTGACAGTGCCTTGGGTCCCTAAATTTAGGGTGGCAGCTTTCCAGGTCTTCACTTATGTGCTGCTTCTCCTTCATGACAACAAGTAACAGAAACAACAATTATCAGGACATGAACATGTCCAGAATAGCAAGCATGCCAGCAAATCTACAACATGAATTTGAGACTAGGCACTTTTACAATTCCCTTCCAAGTTGTTCTGTACTTCACAATGCAGGAATTGATCCTGTGAGGTGGCATTCTCAGCTCCTGAGAGTAAGAGCCCTCCAGGTTTCAAAGGGAAGTCCAAGAAAACCCATGAAGGAAAGGCAGTGTCTTTGAAAAACAGCCTCTAAGATACTCCACCTAATCCCCAGGTTGACAGTTGTTCTACTGTTACTCCATGTTTCCTTCTTAAGAAATTATGGAGCAAAATAGCCCCAGTGTAGTAACCTAGTGAGTGCAGATGCCTATACACAGTTTAACTTTTTTAAACTCCTGTTTTATTCAACCACAGCAAAGCACTTCCATGCCTGCCTAAGACTGAGCAGCAGGTCTAGGTATGTAGGTCCCACGTCTCCTGGGCCAGGGACTCCACAAGAAACAGCTGTGGTACCCCTGCTGGGTTACAAGAGAGTCAGCCACTTCAGCAATTGCACCTCTGGATACAGCCACTGCTACAATTCCCCTGAATTTTCCCAAATGTACCACGGTGGAATTGCAATGGCAGAGGCTGTCCTGGACAGCCCACGGTTCTCACTGGCTGCTCAGTGCAGAAGGACAATATGTAGCAGGTGGGGCGGGCTGAGCCCCTTGCACGGCTGTTACCAAACATCACTTACAGTGAAAATCTTCACGACAACTTGAGTTTGGTTGTGGTCCTTGACAACCTCTTCTCACAGAACCATTTCTTTGTCTCCAAAACATGGAGTCAGTGATCTGGTAATGCACTGTGGGCACCAGCACTAAACTAAGTTAGCTCAACACTAACTCACTTTCTCAGCATTAAAAAGGTAGGACTTTCTGGCTGACTTGTTCAGCTCTCCTGGAGGCAAGGGGAAGTCCTGAGCCAGTCTAAGCACATTGCAAGGAGAGGAAATGGCCTCAGAGAAATTAAAGAGGTAACATATCCTCATTCTTCCTCACAGGAATGCAGAAAGGAGGAAAAAGGATTAGATTATTCAAGGCTGAGTAGCAAAAAGTCAGCTCATGGTTGTCACCTACCTCAAAATTCACAGGGTGGTCTTAAATGACAAAGAGACTTCAGAGCTTACCCCATTGCTTAGCAAACAACTGCTTCTAGTACATAATTAAAAAGACTAATATAAAAGGCAATGACCAGAAGACACAGGCACCATAAATAAATGTATAACAAATAAAAAAAGTGTAACAAATTAAAAAACCAAAAGATATATTTACTCATTATTAGCCCATCTCTCTTTGAACTCCCAAAACACGTTACTGTTAACCGACTTGCTAATCGTCTATGAAAATCATAACTCAGCTTTCTGGACAAAAATGTTTCTGAAAACATATTCAAATATTAATAATAGAAAAATGATCCATTTTTATAACAGAAATCTTGATTTATTAAAAGCTGGAGCTGGTTAAAAATAAATCCTTGACATAAGGTTCTTGTTAGCTTTAAACTGTAAGCATAAAAACACCCTAGAATTATGTTTTGGTATGGCTGAAATGTACACTATATAACACATAAAAAGCGCCTTGACTTGATGCTATTATTTTTAATTAGGCTCTCCAGCACGTATGGTTTTACCTTCCAACACCAGTTCAAATTTGGGAAAAGGGAGGGTCTCCCTCTTCAAACTCATGGGACTGGCAATTCCATGGCTCATGCCTTGGAGCACTAATGCATTTTACATTAGGTCTAAGCATCAGGAAATCCTGGCTTCTGGCGCCAAGCAGTTCTGAACGATAATGACACACATCTGAAAATGAGGATTCGCCGTTCAACTGCCAGTATCTATTCTATCAAACAATTCACTCCTGCTCTGCTACAAATAGGACAGAACATTTGCAGCAGTGCACACTGTTTCCAATTAGACTGTGTGTCTGGACTGCAGATAAATCCATGGAGCAATCATGCTGAAAGAAGTCTTCCTAGAAAACAGAATTCTAGAGAGAAACCCAAGTATTTCCAGAGGCAACCATCAATGGGCAATTACCAAGTTTGCTGTGAGCCAAACTGCAGTTTTTCTGTTTTCTTGAGGTGAGCCTTCAAAATGCCTCGAAACATACAAGAAAACTCTACAATTACCTTATTTAACTGGGTATACACCAGATGTATTTTGTTACTCATTTTAGTTGGAATACAATCCAATTAAAAAGCAGCTTGCTAATGTAGCTCCCTGATAAGGGACTGGAATTTGAGGCTGTGATGTACCTTAACTTTTAACCAAGGACACTCGAGATGTTTTGGGGTTTTTTTCCAGCTGAAAGCTTTCTGGCAAAACAAGAGTTTCTTGACTGGGGTTTTATCTAAGTTTATTGGAAATGAAGGGGCATGAAGTCTGTTGGGAGACATACCCTATAATGTTCGGGTTAACAAGAAATCTGTCACCTCCTGGTTTATGTGTCTGTTCTGGAGTTGAGAATGGTAAGTCACACACTAAGACTGCAAGAGTACATGGCTTATACTTCCCTCAGTTTCTCTATGACCTGCATGCTCTAAAATGAAGGCTGTGTATTTGGAATCAATAAACACTAGCATCCTCTTTCCAAACACAGGCTCCATGCAAAGGGTTGCATACTAGTCTCAACTTGCTGCTTACTGAATATAAATACTTACTTTTTTTCCTAGAGAATCCATCTCAAGTCCTGCTTTTTTCATGAGCATGTTAGTTATTTTAATTTGTCCTTAAAAATGTTACCATTCCACTCTTGCTCAATGTTCAGCTTTCTGACACATCACAGGTAGAATAAACCAAGAATAACTGTCCATTGTCCTTGAGCAATTACAAGAAGCCAAAGTAAGGGAAAAAAACCTCTTATGCTTCAGCTGTACATATTGTGAATTACTTACATTTTACAAATGGTGACCAACACTGTAAGTGGTGAAGCATTCTTCCTTTGGAAAGAAACAATTCCAGCCAAAGGGCTGGGTGTGTCCAGCTGTCTCTCTTTAGATGCTTCCCAACAACATCTGAAGAGCATCTGACTAACTGTCATAACAGGTGGTTATGACAGTCAGTTGTGTGTTCCAGTGTTACCGCTCTATTCTACAGCTTTTGGAAAGCTATGCTATATTACAACACAAATATTAATATGTTAAAATAAACATGTGATTCAGACAAGGGACTAGAGCAGCTTTTTCAGTGTAAATTGTTCCTACTGCTATGGGGGCAAAAATTATTGACCACCCCAAATGAAGTCCTCTAAAGAAACTTGAACAACGATTGCTGGATGATGTGCAATCTTTACAAAGAGCAACTTACCTGCCAGAGAAGGGATGCTGCCCAACGAGGTCTCCATTCTGGAGATGGTAATCCCCAAAGACATCTGGACTCACCGCACCATCGGGGGCTATCAGGCCATCTGTATGAAGAGGAGAGATACAATGACTGTGTGAAGGAGCATGACTTCAGGGCAAGTGGGCAACACAAACTCTCCTGGTGTGTCTTAGGAATTCATTAGCAACTTGCAGTATTTCTGTGAGGAACATCAACCAACAATAATATGGAAAACCAGCAGCTTCAAGTATCAAAAATCCCCACTGGGCCTCCAAGTTGCTCAGCCCTGAAAAATGCTGTACCAAAGAAATATTTTCTTAGCTCTTCTTCCTTAAGCCTGTAAAAGCTATTTCAAAACAGACCTTGTCTTTCCCATCATCAAAGTAAGCCCAAAAAGTAAAAAAAAAAAGTAATGAAATGGGTCAAGCAATCTGGGCCACCAGCATAAAAGCAAAAAAGCAGCAGAGGTCTTAGTTGTGCAGACTCTACCCCGCACCACTGTATCTGTTCAAACTCGTTATGACAAACAGGAAAGCAACTTCCAAACTATTGCTTTTATCTGACTTATCTTTTAATGTCTCAGAGGTCTTTCTTAAAAGGGCAGGCTTTTCATATATCCTCTCAAGACACAGGTTACAGTTTTCTCGTGCTTCCTTTACAACACTGGCATATGAAGATACAGACACTTGTAAAGCCAGCAGTATTCCTTAAAGGGTTCAGTCTCTGCTTGCTTTATGAGAAAGAGAAGAAAATCAGGAGCTAACATTTTCCTTCTGTTACATCAGTGTAAATCCAGAGCGTCTTTGAAGTAAAGTCAACGAACTGACCCCAGCTGAATAAAAGCCCAGCTTAACTCTTTCCTGTTCCCATTCACAACACACATTTCTTGTTAATCTTAAGGGCACAGTTCTTACTTGGTAATTAGTGTTAGGCTCTAATCAGATAAAACAAGCTATTTCATTAAGACAGACCCCACGTCAGTTTGTCTCCATTACTGTATGAAACTCCAGACCTGGAGTGCAGAAAGCACCCCCATAAAAACAGGGCAGAAACAGGTACATTCAGACTGATACATTAATAGTTTCAAGAAAGGGAAGAGAGAGATTCCTAATGACTAGGAAGTTACAAATGCCATTCCACTTTAAAAAAAGAGAGAGATAAGATCCAGGGAGTCACAGGCCACTTAGCTTAACCTCTGTGGTTTCAAAACTCCTAGAACTGCCTGTGCAGGAAGCAGTGGAAAGTCACTTACAGATACAAGGGCTTAGAGATGACGACTCTGGCAATCAAACAAAATCTCCCTGTGCTTTATGAATTTACCTGATGTTTTTTTGAAGATAATATAGTGACAAGTGATAAAAGGAATAGAACTGACACATCTAGATTTCTAACAGACATTTGATGAGGTGCTACAGAGATTCATTTAGAAGATAATACCTCATGGGAAAGTGACTGAATACAAGGCAGCAGATTGCAAATGAGAACTGCCAGCCACGATCAGACCACATTCTAGCAGCATGAGATTGCTGTACACAGCTATGTTCTAATTGCATACATGTGTATACAGTATGTGAAAGAGTATTACTTGACAAGCCAGTGGTCTGGCACAGATCGATATTGCTGCCTCTCAGCATGGTGAGTGAGACATTGGTGCCCTGTGATATATGAATAAAACATATTCTCTCCAAAGGAGAGAAAGGAAAGCTGAAATAGCTTTTATTAACACTTGTACCAAGTTTTCCTATCTCATCACCTAGTCTGTATTTTTCACTGAACAGAAATGAGGAGGAACATTATGATTTTTATACCTGCAGCACTTCAGATCAAACCAAATCAATTTAAATGACTATGCATTTTAAATAGTCAGGTTCAGTTAAAACTTAGTTGAGAGCAGAGAGGCTTAAAAATAACATCTGTCGTTATATTAATAAAGGAAGCATGATGTTTTAACTCTGAGGCTAGAGCTACCACTACTTAAAGTGTCTTCAATCAAGAGTGTTAACAGTCAAACCATAACACTCAGAGTTATGGCTCACATGAATTTATAGGAAAACGAAAGCACATGGAGAGCATCAGCTGCGTATAATGTGATTACACAGTTAAAGGACATCTGTTGTTATGTACATTTCAACATAAATTAGGTTATGTACTTTCAGAGCAAGAGAGACACTGAGCTCAAGAAGGCAACTTCAGAGATTCTGCCACGTTTTTCCTGTAGGTTTAAATTACTGTGCAGGAGAGAGATCGGTCTGTCGTTGCAATACGGAATTCGTCTCACCATCACTGAACTCAAGAACTACTATGGCTGATGTGGGACTTTTACTGTCAGCCATCAGTGCAGGTCACTTCTAAAATTATCAAATCAAAATAGAAGTATTTCATTTCTGACTGCATGAAGATTTGTAGTTTTGTTGTTTTTTTTGACTAAGTACTGCTCTGTCCTTCAGAAACCAAATACCTGCTGCAATCCCTAAAATAATCTGCAGCCTTTTCATAGGAATATTATATCTGTTGAGATGCCACATCTCAAAAGTCTAAGTCCAGAAGATTTCAGAAGCACACCACTACTGACACTTGCTGGAATGAACGTGAGAAGTCAATCTGTATTTTGAATACATACACCTATTCTTTAAAAAAGGGCTACCTTTAAAAACAAAGCACTTTTCAAACATCTGCAGAACACATCATTGGAAATCTGCCTCTCCTTCCCAGTCAAGTATCAATTCCAACACAAAAAGAAGGTATCTTTGTTCAAATAACATTAAGCCTGTAACACAAATGATTAAAAGCCATGAAATTCAATGTTACTGGTGCCATTCCATCTCTAGCTCCCACTATTGGGAAAAGAAATGTCCCTATGGAGCAAGCAACTAAGATCTGTACAGGGGAGACTACAACAGGTGGGCTGGCACATCTTTACCTCAGGAAGCCCAAAGGAGACTTGATAAAAAAACCAAACCCTTAGAGAGTACAAGACCAGGCTCCCACTGCTAAACCCTGGGGGTCTAAGAGAGCAAGATAAAGCTACAGGATTCAAAAGGGGAAAAAATACGACATTAGAGAGGCAAGTTGGTATGGCTGACATGTCATCAAAAGTAGAAGAGAGAGAAACCTTAAGTTTCAATATCCTTTGAGAATAATTTTTGAAATGCTACTGAGATCTTGCACAATTATTTTCTTCCAGCAACTACAAGTGAAGATTATGGGGTTTAGTGGTTTTGTTTTTTCTAATTACTCTTCCTGCAAAATCATCCAGAGTCACAGAGCTTTGTGACTCATACTTCATGGCAAAGGACTGGACACGTCTGTGGAAAATGAAAAACACACTCTCAAGCCCAGTGATTAAAAAAAAAATAAATCCATGTGCACGCAGTCATCCAGGAGTTTGAAAAGGATCTAAACCCCCAAGTTTGAGAGGATAAGCCAACTCCTAGTTAAGAAAAGTTATGAAGACATTTATCCAGCAGGCAAATTATTTCATGATTGTCCCCTGCAAAGTTTTTTAAGCCTTCCTCTGAAAGAGCTGGCAACACTGGACTAGATAAATCAGTATCTTAATCCAGTGTGGCAATTTCAGTTTTCTTATTAACTACAAAACCTTCACAGAAGGAGAGAGACAGAGCAGATTCCACTTGAGATGCCCTGACTGTGCCACTGAGCACTATTAATAGGATTAAGCCAAATGATAAGAAACGTCTTTGCCTTTCTTTTCTTTAGAAAATGTATTAGGGTTCATCTCAAATAAGAACACGACTGTTCCTAACAATAACTTGTGTATTTTTAAAAAAATTCTTTAAGGTGTTGAGTAATAAGAGTTTTTCATATGAGGAACTGGGGGAAAAAAAAAAAAACAGAAAAAAAAAATTAAAAAAAAAGAAAAGGTATTTACAGAAGAGATTCACATACTTCTCAAGTTCCTAGATATATGACAGCAAAAATCATACAGACTGAAGTCACAGAATGATGGCATCTGCTAAGGAATCTACAAGTCTGATGTGGCTCAACTAAAGTCTTTCATCAATACCTGCAATAAAATTCCATTATACAACGAACGCACCAGGCAGAACAAAATTCAGCATAAATTCCACAGATGTGAATTCAACAGGGACGAGAGAAGGCTTGTTTCTGCAGGGCAAACAAGCCATGGACACAGAAATAGGTGTGAAGAACAAGGCTGGACCACCTTTATTCAAATCAATTGTCATGGTCCAGCAGCTCTCAGAGACATGTCTACTCATAGTTCTTATGCATGGATATACAGTCCTCAATCCATCATTAACATCCCAAACATGGTCAAGCCCATCCCTGGCTGGCATCAGTGCTGCTCCCAGTGACACAAAAGGGAACTGTCCTGCTGGTTTGAGTCATTTGAAGCAGCCCTGGGTCAAGTTCCTACTCCAAACACGGAGGTGGCAATCCCAGTGCCGAACATTAATAGACGCTGCCTTACCTGCATTATAGTAGAGGTCAGGTCTTTCCAGAATATCCCCTTCATGGATGTAGGGCTCGATAGGATCATCACCGTACAGATACTGCTCACTGTCGTCCATCTGCCGACTCTCCACCATCTCCAGCCACTGAGAGTTGTGCCATCGGAATTTCTCCGTCTGGATTTTTTTAGCCCATTCCTCATCATATTCCTGTTAAAAATCACCACACAGTATTTTAGGATGACATGCAGATGAAGCTGTTTGGTTTAATGGGAAACGGCAGAGGATTCAGCATCAGCAAAAGATAAGATCCTCTCTTCAGCTGCATGTCCTTTGAGCAAAGGCGGCATTTTGCAAGCACCGGGCATTATTCCAGTTTGTACCTGCAGCACAACAATCCGCCCTGCATGGTTTGTAACTTTACACCATCCAGGAAAAACTGCTTTGAACTGAGCAGTTCCATCATCAGTCTCCTCATTTGGTTTAATTAAGAAGAGCCAATTACTGCCAATCTTCAGGGGATTTGCAGTAATTAATTACTACCACTGGCCAAATACCCCGCACATCTTCATTAGATGAGCATTCACTAGCACAACTAGTTACTAAAAAACACAACAAAAAAGGCTGTGATAAAGCCAATAAATTTTTATTTTATGAGCTCCAATAAGGAAGAATTTAATTTTTAACTTCAAGTCAAATTTTATGTTTAATGCTGAACACCCACAAGAAATGGTACACAACTAAAATCCAAGAGGAACTTCTCCAGAAAGCTGAATAAAACAGGATATAGGTTTCAGTCACTATGGTAAAAAGTGTAGGCATGAAATTTCCATGTGGATTACAGCCTAACTGCACTCAAGTGATGCGATATTTGCTCTAAAGGAGCATCAGAGTGAAGCGACATAGCCTCTGGTCACTACAATCAGCTGTTCAGAGAAGGATCTTCTAAACCGACCAGACTATGTGGGCTGGTGATTACCATTGAGGGAACACTGACCTGTGGATAACACTCTGCTTCTCAATCCGACTGGGAAGACAGGGCACTGCTAACTATAGGAAACTCATCAACATATGAAATCTGCAGATGGTATCAATTTGGGAACATATAAAAATAACACACCATGATTAGTACTTCTTTAAACCAAAGTACTGTGAACAAGAATACCATTCCTAACCAAAATGTTTCTACCTGCGGGAAGAAATATCCCTGTGAAACAGGCCCCACTCCACTGTCTTCTAACCTGACTATGAAGGAGTGAAAAACTGAAAATAATTTAACTCTCATGGTGGTTAACACAAGATCTAGACAGACTTTCCTTGGAGATCTAGCCGGAGTAGTTTAAGGCTTTAGAAATCTGTTTTACTTAGCCCCATACAGGAAGAAGACACCAAATTAGGGACAATGCCTTGGTTGTGGAAGTGGTAATTTCTTAAACTGCTCCTGCTGCACTTCCAAAGTAGATCTGTCTATAACCAGAGGTCAGAAAAAAAGCAGAGAAGGCAGGATAAGCTGGCTTAGTAGCTCAGGTTAAATTTCTGAAAGCTCTATAGACTGAACTTGAGTTTTTAAATTAACTTAATATTCAATCAACCTTGGCTTCACTACTACCGTATGTGTTACACAAGTAACATGCTCTTGACACTGTGCCTTTTCTGCCTTCTGAGTGCTGGATAACACAAAAAGCAACTGGCCCTGCCAGTCTGGCAGAGGCTTCTCTGACATCACTGATGAGTACCTAGAACATCTAAGATTTCATGAGGAATCATGTCAGGCTATACAACTTAACTTTGCTTTATGTGGGGAAATAGCAAGTTTATTTCCCTTCACTTAGGGCAGAATGTAACCATCCAGCTGTGGCATTATTCCCAATTTCTCCAATTCCACCTCTAATCAACACTAATTTCTAGACCTTGCTGATTAATTTCCTTCCACACCATTCCAGCACACCAGTGATCCTGTTCAAAACCTTCTCTCCTGCACAACTTCCATACCCAGAGCAGGTATTCCCTGGGGGATCTATGAACATTCTCAGTGCCTGGTGGCCTCAAGCAAAATTCCAAGTTTCTGTCAGCCATGCAGTAATGCAGCAGCCTTAAAGAGGAAGAAAGAGACAAACCAAAACACACAAAACCCCCAAAAACAAACACACACACATCTATGCCTCATACTGTTTGGAAAAAAACATCTCATGCTATTTCTGCCTCTTGGTCTTTTCCCCCACTTCCACTCTTAGAAATAACAGTGCAAAACAAGAGTTTCCCTGGAAAAAGCAAGCTCATCGGTGAGATCTATAAAATCACCCATAAAAAAAACCAAAAAATTTCAATGATGACATCTGACCAGCACCTTAGAAACATCCCCTCTGCTGCATCTGCCAGAGCTAAGCTGTGGGCTATTTATTATGTCAGCCTCCAGCAGTTGGGAATTACTTACAAACTTTAGAGAAACGTCTTGTAACTGCCAGAAATCATAGTGCAGGCTGAAGAAAGCTATTCCCAGAAATCATGATTGCAAAGAAGTGGGGAAAAATAAACAAATTTAACAAAACCAGCATATTTAACTAATCTGTGGGAAAGCTGAATCTCTTTCACATTACCTTGTTTACCTTTAAAAGTTCTCAAAAGGCCAGCAGTTAAATCACCTAATTCACATTTACCGTAAGTGCACATTGAAAGCACTTGAATATTCCCAAAGTTACAACCCTAAATGAATCCCGCTTGCCCAACATCACTGTTCTGTTCCACACCACTGTCTGAGTAAATTGAACATCTGTCAGAAATAGACATCAACTTCTTCTATCCTTCTAAAAAAAAAAAATCAGCTAATGTTTCTCAGATCCTTTTGTTCCTTTAGACAGTGACGGCAGGGCAGAATATTCCTATCTATTCTGTATTTACCATTCTTAAAACTCCCAGGTATTTTTCCTCAATCACTCATCTAAATTTTGGAAAATGGGATTAGCAATTGAATGGCAAATTAGCCACTGTAAAATTGAGCATATGTGCACATTATTTAAAAACCACAATTCATCTGTTCAAGCAGTTTGGCAACTTTGTTCTTGTTGCTCCTTCCCAGTGAAAGGCAAGGTAGAAACGTTACAAGAAAGTGACCGCACGAGAATTAGATCAATGATCAGTTTTGGCACAAGTTTCACTCTGGCAACCATCCTAGTACAAGATGATTTGCAATAATCTAGAACAATTTACATAACCTCAGCACAAAAAAGTTCATTTAAGTACTGCTAGATCAGGAGTATGTCTGTAGATTTTCCACAGAAATGTGCACAACCACCAACTGGGTAAATGATTAATGGAATAACATCAGAATGGAAGAAAAGCTGTAAATGCAGGACTACAGCCAAAAGGCACAAAGGAACCAAATCAAAGACATTTAGAGCAAAACAATTCCCTAAAACACTGCAAGTCTTCCAGTAATTATACTATGAGTTATTAAAACCTTTTTTTAATTATTATTTTGCAAGGGTTTTTTTTTTGCTTTGGTTTTCGTTTTTAAATACATGAAGCACCCCCTCTTTACTAAGGAATTCCTGCAAAAAAGAAACCAGAAAATATCACAGAGATACAGCCATAGCTTTGAGTCCTCCAGTTCTTTTAAATGTTAGGCTACTGGAAAAGTGCTGGATGGGAGAACGAAAAGAAAGAGAACAGAATGTGCCTATTCTCCAACAGCCCCTCCTCAATTATTGCATGTTCAGAAACATAAAAGAAGGAATTCTGAAGGTTGATTTTATTCTCTTTGGAGCTCCCTGACATCAGTGTTTTTAACATTCGGTTTCCATAAATCCCAAAGTGTCATAGAAGATGCATGGCTTGACTCTGGGAGGAATGTGCCATCCTTTTTGAAGTTCTACTTCCAACTTTGTTTACTACTGAACCATTGAAATATTATGAAGCGTTAACTGGCCCATTATCAGAGTGTGTCTGCTCCCTATCAGGGTCCCCTTTGTCACTGGCTTCCGTCACACCTTGTATCTGATTAACACACTATAGGATAACATAGAGCTATACAGATCTGCTTTGTGTTCTCTCACAGCTGATGAAAAACAGATTTTCCTTTTCACTTTAATGTGGTTGCCCTTTAATTGGGTCTGTAATAGGGTTCATTTGATGTGATTCCTCATACTGAAACCACTATACAGTCAGTAGAATGCTCATTATGTTCAAGCCTCTATTTGCTGATATCTTATATTCTTCATTATTTAATCATCCTTAGAATCTTAGAATGCACATTTTATGTGAAAGGTTAAATTAACCATTTATTAAGAAAGAAAAGATTTATCTTACCTACCTGTCCAAAAGTTAAGCATGTGATTTCAACTATGTGCCTCTATAAACTAAGGAGAGAAACAGATGTTATGGATCACCTTCTGCAGGTGTCTGCCACACCTACCTTAGGGCAAATACCACCTGAGGCCAATTCCTTCACAGGGAAAAAAAAAAAAAACAAAAAACCCTTACACTTGTGCAACCCAGGGTCACTGCTTCCAATCAGGGTCATGACTAAATATATTCTGACAGGAAACTACAGAAACCTGTGCTATGAAAATAATGGCAAAACAAAGAAAAGAGTAACTACTCAAACCCTCAAAATTTAGATGCCTACATAAAACGCACAGCATCCACAAAGCTCCCATATTCTCAGTAGCACAAGAACAGCTTTTTTTTTTTCCTCTGCTTTGGAGGAATGTAAGGAATATCACTGACAACCTGTTATGTAAGTAACAGAAATAACTAATTATGTTAGTTCACCTTCCTAGTACTACAATACCAAAGAGCAAGCACCAATGCTGGAAAGGAATCTGTCCAAGACAGGTTTCTGTGAACACACCCAGGACGCTCTTGCCCTATCTAATGCCGCCTGCAGTGTGGTTATTCTGTTGCAGGCAGAGCCTTTCCTGCTGGGTGATGCTCTTTGCCACAAAAGGCTACCAGCACCAAAGCAGACTGATTGCTCTTTTACCAGTGAAGCTCAACAGAGAAAACTTTTCAGCAGCTTAACCTGCAGCGCGGCTCCCTCACTGCCCTGCCCACTCCTCTGTGCTCCTGTTTGCTACAGGTTAACAGGCCATCAAGAGGCTCCACAGAAAGGGGGTCTTGACAAGTGAAGAGAGAATCTTTTTTCCTGGAGTGACTACAGCACTCTTCATGGAAAGAGGACACCAAGCTGGAGTCAAAAGTTATCTATTTTCAGAGCACGCTGCCTGTTCAAATGAAGCCCACACCAAATCCCTGTGGTCTGCTCTTCCCTGATTCTAAGAGAGCTGGCCAACATCTCACACAGCTGGCCCCAAAACCCAGAGCACTGAGGGTTCACAGCACATTCTTGCTTCTTATGTAAAATTCCAGCCTCCCCAACATAGAGGACTTGTATGAGGGAGTTTAGCTAACAGAAAGATGCAAGCTGTCCATTAACAATGCTTTCCATAAAAGGCAAACATTATTTGGCATTCATTACAAATACCTGGTCAAAGAACAAGACCTAGAAAAACACCTTAGGCATGGGGCCCTTTCTAAATCACATGGACAATGCTGTAGCTATCAATAAGATGTTTTACTTCTGCAGGAAGCATGATGATCCACGCTTGATCATGAGAGAAACAAGATGGTACAGCAGGTCTGCTTTCAGAGCTGTAAAGACAATAGAAAAACTGGGGAGAAATGGGAGGCTCAGACTACAGAGCCCAAGGATCTGGTAATTGAATAAATGATGAAAATAATTTGACAGCAATAAAACTGAGGAAGGAGCAGAAAAAGAATAGGAAACCTGAGAGATTAGTAGCCCCCTTGGCTCTTGATAATGTTGCCCAAGGTGAACAGAGTAAAACCATCTCAAATAAGCTGACATCTCTTTCCACAAGCTCAGAGTTGCAGGTGTCCAGGTTTTAGAGGCAGAGGAAAACAGAACTTCATTTGCTTGAGACTCTTATACCAGCTTCTGATTCCAGGCTTTTGGCTAAGCTGTAAGACCTGTCCCACTTTAGGGGTGCAAGTACACTAAGCTACCTGCTTGGTGTGAAAACTTGGCACATGACGAAGCATTCCTAAATCATCAACACAGACTTAGGTTCTGACAAAAGAAGTCGGCCTCAGTGCAAAGCTGAGACTCCCCGGTACATACTGTGCTAAAGCAGCACATCTGTTTCAGTTCATCAATGGCAGAGTCCAGCCAAGCTATATTAAACAAATCATCACTAGTGTAACATTTCCATAATTTCTGTGACAATTACTTTACTACAGAAAGCATTTTTCCCCTAAGGCTTATAAGGCATCTCATTTTCTTCAGTGTTATTTCAATCACACTGTATAGAGTTCATTGATGAGTGAAAGAAGCATTTGTCTCTCTGAGAATAAGTTATTTCCAAATCTATTCTCCAACATTTATATTCTGATTTCCATCATCAGAGGACCTACTCCTGTCAGCATGTATGGAACACGATGACTGAAAACTGAACGTTTTCTTGTTGGGGATTTAGCATAGATAAGAAGTTCCACCAATCTTGGAGACTGTGTCTGTTCAGACACCTCAGCAGGCACTGGTTGTGTAAAACTGCCACACAACCAAACACCTCTGTGTTTACAGGCTGCTTTAACATTCCTCTGAGCTGAATAACAAAACCTGTATCAAGACCTGAGGTTCTGACAACCTACTGTCTCCTAGCACTGCTCACTGACTCAGAGTAGCATAAAGATTACCTCTTCTTAGAAAGGGAAAAAAAGCCAAATACATTTTACTCAGATGGCAATATTGAATATGAAGCTATGTCTTTACATGCTTATTCTTCTAAATCTAATAAATTTTGCTGAATAATATAACTAACAAATTTTCAGTAACTCGATACTACTATGACCACATTGTGAAGCTTCCCCATGAGAACAAACCAGCGCGTGAGTCACTTGGAAATCACACTGGCCCCAAGGCAAAACAAGTGTTGGATGCATTCAAACTGTCCAGCCCCATCCGGAAGACACAAAAATCCTTCTACTGCTTCCACTGGAGATGTCCCTGGAAATAACTCATCTTGGTAAGCTGAACATAATGCCCACTATAAATAAGTTATAAGTGCAAATTCATCTGAGTTTATGTCCCGAATGTCAACAGCAACTCTGTCACTAACTAGTGGAGCACGCTTTTCATTCCATACCTCCATGAAGCACAGACAGAGCCAAATAAAAAGAATTCCAGCACAGAAAAAGTTATGTCATTTTACTATTTTTAAGGGGAATGTTAAATTAGAAGACATTCCTAATGAGTATAACAGAAAAAGGCAAACTAGATTAGAGTATTGTGCAGTGGAAGTTCAGTCTTGCACTATATTAAACTTTTCAGAGAACCAGCTGCAATGTGTGTAATTCAGCTGAAGAAGGAACTATGCAGATGACTGGAAAAGCGTTAAGGTGGTCAGAGACACAGCTGCTCTTGACTTAGTTAAGTTCTCTTTGGCTGTAAGATTTAATTTCATGACAGTTACTCTACATCCAAAAGGATGTACAGTCAGTACAATCCCAAAAGACTACAGAGCACTGACATTCTTTCTGTCCATAGAAGTTATATCAATGAAACAGGTCAGAAGGCTTTTTAACAATGCAATGCAGCTTTTCAGTAGAATCAGTTTCCCCATGCATTTACTTCAGTGAAGAACATCCTAGAAAATATTAACGCTTCTGGAGCCAAAGATCCCCAGAAGAAGAGTATACATGCTGCAAGAGCTGATAAAGCAGTAGCACTTCATAATTTAGTACTCTTTATTTCAAGTGAGCATTTTAATACAACTGCTCCAAAAGTTTATTGTGTTCCATGGATAGCTGGACAAACTAAGTTATATAACTAAAAAAAATATCTATTCAAGAGTTGAAGACAGTGTTATAGTGACTGTACCCCCAGCAGGAAACATCCAGCTCCAGGATCATGGCCACATTCTCTCTTTGAAACAAATATTGGCATCAGGCAGTGTAGAGAAGCTGAATAGAAGCTGCTGGGTAGTAAGAGCCATTTGTTTGGAGAACTATGAAATAATGAAGGCTTGACATACTAACATAATGTGATTAATTTATTTAAGTCTAAAAGCACTCTTTAAAAGTGTCTGTAGTGTAAAGCTAACTGGTATGAATTTTCAAGTACATATGCACTTTTTGGAAGTTTGATACACAGCCTAGATTGCCTAGATTGTCACTGTGCCCTGAAAAGTCACTTTTTATCTATATGATTAGAGAGTCTGCACATGAAAAGTATTCTCAAATTGCAAGTTATTGTTAATTAGCTACTTTAGAATTCTCATGTAAAGAGGCTCTGGAAGGAGGGAAGATTAAAAAAGTCAGACTTACTGCTATAATGTCCAGAGTGTTGTCACAAACTTTGCGAATCTCGGCATTTTTATCATGCATCAGGTCTATAAGATACGCTGGGGCTTCTGGGAAGAAACTGTTAAGGATAAAAGCACCTTTTTTTTTTTCTTCCTTCCACAGCCCTGGGTTCTTCAAACTGCAAGTTTCATTAAGAACCAGAGTCTGGAATTCTCCATCACATGTGGAGATCAGCAGCTTTCCCCCAGCCAGTTTTTTTTTTTCACATTGTATTTTAAGATACCCAAATATTCTTCAAATCTGCTGAAGAAAAACTACATGCCCCTTACAAAGCAAATACGTTCTGATCTGTTACAGGCAATCCATGCATCCAAAGTGTCACTCCACATGGCAGAGTGGAATGGTTTGATCTTTTCAGACTTTTGTAATTTTTACAGTTTTCTTGTTTTTAAAAAAAGGTATCCAGAGTATTTGTCTAAAAAATAATTGAGGTGATCTGCTGTGTACACGGTAACATAAGTACTTGCTCAATTTGAGTGAGAAAAGTGTTGTCCAAGTGTTGGTGCTTAATCATTACAGATATAGAAAGAGATGCAACTTTTTAGTTTTGTTTTTTTAAAGCCAGCAACCTAGGAGTCCAAATAGGAGACAAAGAACAACATCCTAAATAGCTTCTCAGATATTGCATTGAGCTTAAAGGAAAAAGAACATTAAAAAGCACTCCCTGTATTGTTAGCAAAGTAATCACTAGCTTGCTCTCCCCACCAGGGCTCCATTCAACCCCTTCTGTACTCTTTATAGAATTTAACATTCAGTTAAGACCCACAAAGCTTCAGACTGTGCAAAATACATGTAAAATGGTGCAATGCAAGCACTTTTGCCTGTGCCCTACGTAAGTTCTTCTATGAAGTGTGAATTTCACAATGATTTGCAAAAAAATTCATATAGTAAATCAACTGGATTGCAAGTAATAAGTCATCTGGTTCAGTGATCCCCTCATGTTCCTCCCTGTTTCAAAGCAAACTAACTTTTAATCTTCACTATCAATCTTACAGTCCCTCTACATGCCTAGGCTGCTTGAATTTTTTCTTCAGCTGAAATAAACCATTTACAAAGAAACGTCTGAGATCATGAGGTTACTGCAAGAGAAATATAAGCCAAACACCAGCGATGGCAAATTAAATGCTGCAATACCAGATGTTTAATCATCAAAAAGATACGCGTTTCCTTGATAATGACATCTCTGGTGGCTTGGTGGAAGACCATCTGATAAAATACATAGATGATCTGGCAGACAAACTCATCGTCTTCCTGCTGAGCTGCAAGGAGAAATAAAAAACACCACAATTTCAAATCTCACAAATAGAAGTTCTTGATGGTTAAAAAGTTGTGAAGGTGTGGGAAAATCCAAATCTACTAGATCACTAATGAGCATCTATCAATAATGGAGTAATTGCTCCTCCTTCCACGTACAAACACCCAACCCTGCCTTGCAAGAGAACATGGATGGTGCGCTCAGGTATAGCACAGCTACAACAACTGCAGCTCTTGCTTTCCAGAGACGTCAAGTCAAACATGGCAATGTACCATTGAGAAGTTCAATGAGTGCAGGGATGATTCCAGATTTCGCCAGAAGAGCAGCACAAGAGTCATCCATGGAAACAGTCCCAATCATTATCACCACCTCCAAAACAAGGTCATCTTCTGCAGAACCTGCTAAATCAGAAGACAGAGAGTGTTACCTCTTTCAGGAATTCTTATTCTCATCCCAGCTCTCTATTTATCTGTACACATGATTTTATTCTTCAGTGTCATGTTTTCCTGAACAATCACAAATTATAAAGGTAAACAGGCTCCACTCTGAGCACTCTAAATATTCTTCGAAAGACTCTGCTTTGAAAGACCAACTAAACTTCGTACAGACCTGGTTTTAGTTTATCCTTGAGGTATGGGACCAGTTTGTACTCTTTCAGCACAAGCTCCCAGTCCAGATCTGGTAAGGTCAAATTTGCAAGTGTTCCCAGGCATTCAATCACAAATTCCTCTTCCTCATCATTTGATACTTGAGCTGCTAAATCACCAACATAATCCTAAAGAAAATACAGCAACAACCATTACAGGTGGATAATCTGTGGTTCTGAAGAACTCACAACTCAGTCACTCTAAAGCTAATTCTGAAAAGAATGCTAAGGAGACTTTGCTCCTGAAATGAGGACTAATAAGGCAGTATCGATTTCAGCTGATTAATAATCCAAGAAAACATTTCAGCACTCTCCATCCTTTCACTTTCAAGAGATGTAGGTCATTTGTTCAAATGTTCCAAAAAAAGTTACTACACACACAGTTTAAAAAGTTGTTAGAGAACACCACACTGCATTAGGGGCAGTAATGGAGTCCCCTACCTAAAGATTTTAGCAAATAACAAGATTTTCTGAGGACATGAACAGGGGAACAATAGAGTCTACTTACTAATTCCATACTGCTTTAATACAATTTGATATTCAACCCTCATTTGAACAATATGTTTAGAACCTCCACAATTAGAATGTTGAGTTTTCCACCTTTCTTTTGAAAGGCTGGCTTTACATGGTTAATATGTAAACATCAAGTATTTTAAATTTTAAAATACCCACATATACAAAATACAGTGAGAAAGAAAAGAAACCCAACATTTTATTTTGCTCTCTAGGTCTAACAGCAGAAGTTTAGGAGAACTTAATTGTTATCATGTTCACTCCACAGCTGGGGGTTTCGTTTGTTTGTTTTGAAACTTACTGGACAGGGCTTAAGATCTGTTTTCCCCATAGTGTGGCATCCAAACCCTGATCTACCAACTGAGATAGCCTTATAAAGCTAAACATAAATCAGCCCATGACAGAAGAGAAAACTTAAACTGGGCACTCTGCAAAGACACACCACAGCAGCTATCCAAAGCCCGTCTTTCCAGTAGGAAAAAAAATCAGAGATCACATTAGGTAATAGATAGTACTTACAATAAACTGGCTTTTAGTTGGCCCATCATGTTGTGAAATATTTCTGATCATCTTCATTAACAATGGGTCCTTAAATTTCAAAGCCCGCTTCATAAGCATTTTCAAGCCATTTCCTGAAAAGAAACAAATACTTAGGAAATCCTCCAAATTAAAAAAAATGAAGCAAGTATTGGCTGATCACAAGCAATATGCACACACACACAAAAAGCTCTAACCTTCAAAAGTTTAAAAGGAAAAAGTGAAGAATCTAGATAGGAACTACTTCTTCCATGTTTAAGCTGAAAAGAAAAAGCCTGCTCTGTATAAATTCTGTAGCTTCTCTGAAACAACTACTATGATTGTACATTCTGGTGGGACACTAAGTCAGACAAATAACTGCTTCAGGTATGCTTTGTTATTTGTTCAGATGAAGAAAGTTCTAGATACAAACCACTAACCCAGCATCAAATGCAGTTAATAGAGATGCTGCACAGCTGTTGGTACCAGCACAGAGACTTCTCTCCCCACTCCACGGAATAAATACATTGTCATGGTTTTAAAAGATTATTTACCAGTCATAAAGACCATTACATGGGAATATACGTAACAGACATACAGAAGTGTGATGTCCTTGACTGCCTAGGACAAGTCCCAGTGTTATTATTATGTTTCCAAAAGATCACACTCTCTACCTGAAAAGTGCTACTAACTTGGATTTCATTTGTAGCGCTAATATAAAATTGGATCTCCCTGTTTCCCCTTCTACAGAGCTGTGAACAGAACTTTAAAGTGGAATTTCTGGCCACAGAATCTCTTGATTGCATTTGTCCCTTTTAAAGTCTACTAATTTACTGTAGTAGTTCATGGGGAAAATGTTGAGCACGAGTGAAAGAGCTATTGAGTAATGTTTCACTTAAAACTGTTAGCATGAAAATAATGTAACTTTTAAAGGAATATATATAAATATATAAAGTGTTTTCATCTCGAAACCCCCAGTAAAACCTCAGTTCACCTACCTTCACAGATAAGCTGCACATTTCTTTTGTTAGCAGCAAGGTTAATACAGAAAGAAATAAGTTCCAGGTCAACTCGCTCATCAGGACACTCAAAAAGCATCTTCATTAACTGCCAAGAAACACAAGCACACTTCAGTCATTAATCTTTCCAAAACATTAGAAATGTTATGATACCAACTACAGTACCTTTTTAAAAAATTAATATTCGGCATTTCTACAGGAACAGCAAAAATTACAAAGGTCCAGGGCACAAGATGTATAGTTCCATTACTTAGGGATAACAATACTTTAAAGTGCCAAAAATGGCAGTCACTCATCACCCTAAATTATCTTGGCTTAGTTACATTTTATTGCAACACTGAAATTTTTATTTTTACTCTTTCTTATTAGTTGTGATAAATTGAATATTTTTGTTTTGAAAGCTTAGGTAGACTTAATATAGGAAAAAAACCCACAACTTAGTTCCACTGAAAGTGGTTATTTAATAAAATTATGACTAAACAGATACTTAATTCTAAGCAGTAGAATAATTCCACTATTGCTTCGCTGTGAGGCTACTACATCAACAGGTAAATTAGCTGTATGTGCAGCAATGTGCTTTATCTTTGCAGCTTCCATGGCTGGAGCTGAACACTGCCAAGCACCAAGGACTTCTCAGCAGAAATCCTACTCTTTTGGCAATATTAATGTAATAAGACAGTCACCTCTAATCCTGTTCCAAGTGTTTAGCGGATGTCAGTGAATTCCCAGGAGATTCCTTAGGCTAATAACCTATGGACTGCCATCATTTTATACACCTGGCACCTGTATGGTCCATTACATCACAGCCTGGCTATCCGGGCTCGTTTGGTTCAACATGAATCTTTATTGAAATGGCATTTTGAATACACCAAAATGACTCAAATACATTCATTTCTTTTGCCTCTGTTTCCAGTCCTGCCAGACACATTGCACGGCGTCAGGGCTGCAGGACATCACCCTGTGTGCTCCCAAACCTCACGCAGTTCAAGACACGTTTAGATTACAATGTAAAGCAGTTGGATGACAAGACTGAGATTACTGGAACAAGAAACAACTAAACATAAGTGGGACATAAGGTCCAAAAAACGTAGCTCAGCTTGCGTCAGAAAGGGGTGGGGAGAGAAGAAAGCAACAGCTAATCATTAAACTGAATAACTAATTAATCATTAAATATTTGTGTGCTTGCCCCCTGGTGGAAAGACAAGTCTGCAACGCATTAAAAACTAGAGAAAGTGGGTGAACAACCCATTTAGAGAGGAGAAAAAGAAACAAAAGGTTCACAGGAATTTCACTCCGAAGTACTTTACTCTAACCATTCTGTATGTTTATCTATTGTCAGACAGAAGGCTGTCATTCCAAATGAACCCAAGTAAAATAAAATACAAAACTATGTTACAACATAGCCATTTATGTATCTTTCTTGGACTTTCATATCATGATTTTTAAAATATCATTCATTTCTTCCTCCCTTTCCTAAAAAGGTAGAATCAGATTTCTCTAAGTTGTTTTAAGAACTTGTAAAATCCCTGGTTTATTAAATCCATAAGCCTGACAGTCACATAAGAGTGAATTAACAGAGAAGAAAGCTGCCACTTAACAAGTAGAACACGAGTATTCAAAAATCACCCCCTGCAACTCTTCTGTTACAAAACCTTTAAAAACAGATTTTTAAAACCCTTCAAATAATTTGAAGAGAAACATTCTCATTACTTACACAATACAAAATCTGTGGAAATTAGATGTTTAACGAGATGGGATTACACTGTTAATTACTGAACTACTTCTCTATAAAAAGAAAAAATATATCCAGTTTCAATTAAAGCCGTTCAAATTTTAAAATAATAGTTTCATATGAGTTCCATGTTTCCCATTATGTCTTCATTTAATTTGATTGCTTCTTGTGCCACTTCAAAAGGAAGAGTAATTGCTGCCAAATAGGAAATATTAAAATTAAATTTGTTCTGCTTTTACTATGTCCATTGTCATCTTTTACTGATTTAACAGGAAGGCAGTAAAAAGACTGCAGCATGTGCAATGAAGAGGCAGTAGTGTTCAATCAGACAAGTCCCATATTGAGTATCAGATACCACAGACCAGGACTGAAATCACTGTGTCTAGACTCTCTGGCACCTGCCTTCACTTATTTACCAATGACCAGAGGCCAACCCCCACAGCTCTCTGTTCACATACACCTCTGTCCAACCCCCTCCCCAAGCCCAGCTCCAACATCTTTGAATGATTATGCCAGAACTGCATGCCTCAGGAATCTCTCCTGACCGGCTACTCCCCAACTCTGCTGTTTGAAGTGATGCTCTGGTTTCTGAACTTCAGCAGATAATGGCGGACAGGAGCAAAGGGTGCTGTCAAGAGAGGACGTTTACCAGCATTAAGCTGAAAAGAAGCTTAGAGATCAAAGAGGGGCCAAACAGGACAACCACGGTGGAAAACATGTGGGGAGCTGCGGAGAACCTTGCACACCGCTCTGCGGTGAAATATTAAATATCCCCATGACATCACTGCCCAACCATGCCCTTTGATTGGCCACGTTATTACCAATAAAGGCTTTTATAAGCATCTGGATGGCATTTGCACCTATTTAAACAAAACACGCATTGCTGAGGTCTAAACAAGAATGAACTGTTAATACTCACTTTTAACTGTTACTAGAATAGCACCCACTAACTCCTGCCATCCACACGGATGTTTACCTGGGACAGCACGCGCGAGCCCTCGGCCAGCACTTCGCACACTCAAAATTACAACAGGGCTCTGATTTTTCCCAGCACTTTCCACAACAGCTAAACATTCATTACTGAATATTCACCAGCTTAGATGAATGCCTCAAAAAGAAACAAACCCACAGAAGGGCACATATTACTATTGAAGAAGTATTTTGGTTTCCCAGAGTAGAATCAGATAGGAGGGAGTCCTTTGTAACAGTCTTTTTTTTTTTTTCCTGATGCCATATCCACTTCCTTATGCTTTCTGCTACCTCTGTCTTCCTTAATAACTGTGCTAATTTTGAACATTCATTAATGAAACTTAAGCTCTGGCTGCCCAGCTTCTTTATGAACAGTTGGCAGATGTGATCTGTGAGGCATCAATAGCCATATGTATCCTTCCAATTCTCCAATGCTTAGTTCGTTGAAGTACAGTGAAAGCAGCAGACTTGTTTCCTGCACCACTAGTCTTTAGACACCCGGTGTTTACAGAGCTGTATCCCAGAGTCATGACAAGATTCCCTGAAAGCACATCACAGGTGAGCCCTGAATTCCAGTTTGGCTGGTAACTGCTCCAAACAAAGCGGGGCCCTTGTACCATGCAAATGCCTTAACACAGCTGCTTCTTCTGGTAGAAAAGACAGTAGGATGTTTACAAGACCACTTTATAACATTATTCCCACCAGTTTTCCCCTCTCTATTATCCAAAATAATTCTTGCACTTGGAAAAGCTTCACCAATACTGTCTTAAGATAATGACCAGAAACATCCTGAAAACTTTCCATGACAACTTCCCATTCTGGATGTATTTGATGTTAAAAACACTCTTGGCAGGAAAGAAGATACCATGGTGCAATTCTGAAAAAGCTTACCAGAAAGCTTTTGCACTTATGCAACACAACCTTTCTCAACTCCAGCCTCCTCAGGGCTGAGAAAAGATCAGTAAGAGAGGATTTGACACTTTAGAAAAACAAACAAACAAAAAAACCCTGCAAGAAAAACCAAAACATAAACAAAACCCCAAACATACACACAAAACCCAAAAGCCCATGATACTGTGTCTGTGCTTGGATTGATGAATGATGTAACAAAATGTAGCCTGAAAGATCAGTGTCTTCGAGATCAGAGCTTTCGAGTCTCCCTTGTACATGCCAGCAGTTGGAAAAGGAATCGTCATGTAGCAACATAACCCTGCTTGGCTGGTTTCCAGTTCATATCCTGTAATACTAGAGACGCTGAAATTTTGATACCCAATGGGATCAGAAAAGAATGCCTTCTAAAACTGTAAAGGAAATACTTTCCACAAGGTTCCCTAAGGACCTGCTGTGCACAAGCTTTAATCTCTTTCAAGCATTCCTGATCTTCTGTAGAAATCCATCAGGTCACCTGTAATTTTGCTGGTTTGTGTGTTTGCAGCACTGACAGAGAATGTGTCACCTCTGCTCCTTCTGGGGACCACTAAAAGCCAGGCAGAATAGTCACTGCCTGAGTGGCTGGTTCACTCCAGGCAGCACTGTGGCTGTTCCCCCTGTCACCTGAGGGTGTCAGTGCGAGCTCTGCCATGAGCAATGTGGAAAGATGGATTTTATCACCTCCTCACATAGAAAAGCACGTACCTGTGGGATACAGTCTGTGTATGCAAACATGGATTTAAAGCAATCATCCATGCTTATGTGGTACAGAATACAGATGGCTACCTTTTTGTTGTTTTCATTTCCTAGAAGGAGAAAAAAATACATATTACTAGAAGTATTTTTAGTTAAACACTTAAAACACTAAAAAAGGGGAAATAAAAAGCAGAAAAACACTGGCTAACAGAGGGACAATTTACATCAGAAATTGCACATTAATGAAAGCGTCTTGCCTGGCCTATTGAAACAAATCACATGTTTGTGCCAAGAGGGAACAAGGACAATTGGTAACTACTCCCTTCTCTTCCCAGCACCTCAAAACACTTCCTTATCCCCACTTTGCAAGGAATACATTGTGAAAGAAATATTTAATAATTATAGTCCATGAAGAGAAAGTTTTCATCAGTTTCCCGCTACGAAATTCAGATTTAGCGGTGGATATGCCTATTGAAATAACAAGCTTGTCTCCAAGTGAAATGATAGATGCCAAGGGGAAAAAATAAGAACTATCACTAAAATGTGTTGTAGAAGGAATCCACTGCCTTCAAGTCATATACTGATTACTTTACTATCCTAAATGATATTAGCATTCCATGAGCACCTTTTGTGCTTCATACATTTCAAAAATTACACTAATACATTTTCATATTAACATTTAGCAAAGAGAAAAAGACTCTCAAAAAAATTGGAGCAGTTAATCTGAGCAGGCCATGAAGTATTTAACGGAAAGGTTCTATAAAATCATCTTGGACAAACACTCAAATGCGTAAGAACAACACAGGTGAGTTTGAGTCTCACTCTCTGCTGAAATCTGGACTAAACATGCTCTGGAGATCTCCTCCAAGCCCTACGTTAGCAGCATACTGGCTATATATGGGATGAAACATTCATCTGAAGGTTTACATTAATTAGACCAGGATGTAATAAGGTCACCAACTCAAAATTCATTCACAGTTCTTACACAAGTGATCAGCAATATCCCACCTCTCACTTCTATTCTAGCCAAGTTAGAACAATATCTGTTTAACACTTTGGCAAAGCATCAAAACCTCAAACAGCAACCAACACAGTTCATTTTTTTCTTCTGCATATATCACTGGGAGCTGGAATTTCCTCTAAGCAGAAAGGATATGATGCCTCTATCCTGACAATGAACATTCATGCCTTTTTTCAAAACTGAATTATCAAAGGAGACCCACAAAATCCTTCTGGCAGTTGCCATACAGAGTGAAGCATTCTCAGCCACATCAGATTTAAAATCACAGCTGACATTTCAGACCCTTCTGGATTCTTACCTGCTTGAAAAAACATAAGTGGTATCACAATCTTCCATACATTTAACAGCTGGAGAAAGGATACTGCACAAATGTAAAAGCTGCTCTGACTATTATTAAACTAAAAGCACAGGCTATACTACAGTTACTAAAGTATACACAGAGTCTGTTTTAAGCAAACAAACTGAAGTGTTCGTTATCTTTTGTGCTTCTCTTGTGCCTGGTCATCTTACATACCTATTCACTTCTAGTAACACTCTGAAAACAATAATTACATGAAAAAAATTTCCCACACATACAGCTAAAGGCTTCTCCTGTACAAATATAGAAGTTTAGAGAGCAAATTGTTCCTTCAAGTTTCACAGGTTAGCAGAAGAAAATAAATCTATTTACACTGCTCTTAACACTTGACTTCTCGATGTTCAAGTCCTTTAAAATAAAGACTCAAATTACAATTACACTTAGCTGGATAACACAGGAAACACTCTGTGAAGTAAAAGGTAAGCCAGTATAAAAGACATACAGCTCCTCAGAACAGCAAGAAAAACAAACTGTAGTGAAGCTGGACCAGACCTTCAGCACATACAAACTGGTAGCCCATCAGCAAGAATGATGCTAAATTTTATCTGTTTAACCTCTGTCCTTCACAGTTCTACCTTTTTTCCCCCTCCTTATTTTTGCAATTTTAATTTGTGCTAAGATACAGTCTTATGTTTGGTAGCAATAGCAGCTTCCTGGTATTTGGCAATATTAGTGGCTTACTTTCAAACATAATAGCCTGCCATAGCAGTAAAGGCCTTCGGGTTTTTTAGAAAAAAAATTCTTTGTGTAATTTTCTCTCCCCTTTTTTCAAAGGTCCAGCCTGTCAAAATAATCTTTCTGATACTTGAACAACACCTTGGGTATCAATGCTGAATGACAGCACTGCCTCACTTTCTAAACTACCAAAAATAATGAAAAACATCCAGATAACTCAACCTCAAGTGTGAAGAATATCTAGAATTCAAATATTTATTTTATCTGAATGAACTCTTCAAGAGTTGGATTTTAATGACTGGAACTTAAATCATTCTCCCAAAGTATGTTCCATAAAGCAGAATTCATAACACACAAAAGGCAAAGACAGCCATAGTTTCAAAGAGAAGAGCTGAATTTACGTTCCTTCTTGCTGTGCAGTTATCTGACTCATTTTCCCTGAATTCCCCTCTCCTACTCTCAACAGAGGGCACAGAGAAGGGTTTAAAACATTTAAGTCACAGATACTTCTTGCACACCCTCAGCAAGGAGGCATTTTCAAGTTGTGAGCAAACAGGAAAAATCCCAACTAAATTCTACTAACTTGATGAAAATAAACCACAGAACTAAAGCTAAGGACACAGTGTGCAACTAAACCAACTTTTAAGTATCTAATGGTGTTTGCATCTGAAATTTCACTGTTCTACTTTCCCTATGGAAGCACTTTGGTGGAGGAAAAGCAGAACCTCCTAACTTTTTCCAGTTCTCATGCAAAACAGCAGCAACTAGTGATCCAAAGGATCAAGTGCTCCAGGAAAATCAGGAGGAGGTGGTTGTGTCTAAGCATAGCCGAAGTGATTTAACACAATTGTTGATCTTGTGCTCCATTAGGAAGCACACAGCCTCCTGGAAAGCCGACTGGAAACCGTGCAGAGTGAGTTTATTGAAGATTAGGAAGGGAACAGATTCAGCAGCTAAAGCATTTTAAGCACTAAGCATCACCTTGCAGGCTGAAGAGCAAACAAAAGAGCAAAAAGTGACAGACTGACAAATCTACCACACCAATTGCCATCCTTTTCACTCCCAGAAATATCAACTGGCAGCTACTATTACGTGAATACTCCAGTACCAACCTTACTTTTTCTAATTATTTTATTCTCATCAGAATGCTAATGAATAAACCCCTGAATCAAGTATTGCATAGAGACTTGGCTGTAAAAACTTCAAACCCTGCCCAGTACCTGGCTGGAGAACAGCTTTCCAAAGCATGGAAGTGATACCTTTTCTGCTATTTTTGACCACTACTGAAGGCCACACATGAAAAAGCAGACACTGCAAGGAAGAACTTCTTATGACTTGGTACAACATGCACCAATTATTCCCCCCCCTAGAGAAAGCAAAGGGAAGAAAAGAAAAACCAGATCTCTGCCAAACGCGTTCATAAAAATCACCAAAGATTTGGTGGGTTGCCAGAAAGTTGTGGCTACAACTGCTGGTAGTTTGGAGCATCAAGCTTTTTTTACGACTGAAGGTGGAATAGCCAAATGGCCTAAGGCTGTAAGGGCAGCCCTGGAAAATAATGGCCTAGTCATTATGGATTCTTCTGGTATTTATGGCAATAAAACATGAATCATAATGAACTCATTGGATATTAAATGTGAGGGTCACAAGCACTTTGATAGGATTTCCACAAGAATTTACCATTAATTAACCAAATAATTATTTGAAAGTGTTACTGAATTAGCCTTAGTTCTTATACAGCCATTCCAGAGAAATTGGTCATTCCCAGCTGAATGCAGTTAATGCCTTAACAAACCAGTCATTAACTGCAGTTACTGATTTTGTGGGAATTATTGTGTTATAAAATACACTCAACAGTTTATAGAAACAATACTTAGATTTTTTTTTTTGCAGCTGTAGTTCAGATGGAGCAGCTGGGATGGAAAAAATCAGGTCCCTCGGGCTGTTTTCACAACTAGTTTTCTGCAAATTAGAGAGGGAAATAAATACATGATGGGTTCTGAGTTCAAAATGGCTTTAGATTTTTAGCCTTTGAACATTAATAAGAAGCCATGTGCCAGTTCTGGGGACCAACGCCTGAATCCCATGTTTAGCTCTTACTAAAGTTAAAGACCTAAATGGTATTAGGAGCAGAAGCTAAAAAAACCTAACATTATTTCTTGATCACAAGATTGGGTCCTACATTTGGGTTAACTTTGTGAGCTGAAAATAAAAAATCCTCCATTAGCTCCATGACAACAAAAGTGAAACCCTAAAGCTGTAAAACTGAAATGCCAGTCTGAGTTGCAGCAGCAACAGCATTCAACTTTCAAAAGCTAAAGTAAAACCGAGAATATAAATTATGGACTAAATTATTTAAATGTAACACTATCAGTAAACCAAGCAGCCATCATTTCTAATGGAAACATCAATGTCTCCACATTAGATATGAAATATGCCCTTTCCCACTCATGTGCAAACCATTAACGACACTAAATCAAAACCAGAACACAAATGAAGGTAAATACCTATTCAAACGGCAGAGAGAATCTTCAGTTTCAAACTCTGAAATCCTAAAGCCAAATCTGCTGCAGAATCAGGCAAGGAAGAAAACTAGATGGGTAAGACTGTCACAAACTGAGTATCAGGTCTCTATACTGTCTCACGCTGCTGGCACAAAACAGCTTAATCAAGAGTTTATTCACATGTATGGTAATTAGCAGTGATTTTAGGAAAAAAGGGATAGAAAGAGATCTCTGCTTACCTCTATCTCATATCATTCCTCACAAGCAGCACTGGAACAGTTGGACTAAGTTAGTCCATGTGTGCTTTAGACACATATTGGTTTGATTTACATATGTAAATATAAATCATATTGGATATATCAGTTTATTTTAGCAAGACAACCTGAAAGAATTTTCAAACCTGCTTATACTCAAGGAGACCAGACATTGTAAATAAAACATTATGATGTTAATTACATACTAATTACCTCTCTTGTGCCACCTTTATGTTATTTGAAGCTGGCTTCATACCATAAGTCTAGTTTTAAACCTTGATATTGCCATGGTTGGAGTTTGGTTTTGGGTTTTGTGTTTGGGGTTTTTTTTCCCTTCACTTAAAGAACTAAGTATCTGCCTCATCTAAGCATGGATACAATTTTTTTCTAGGAAACAAAGAATTATAATGATGAATCTTAAGTAAGAGGACTAATAACTGAGTAATTTAGGTGGAGTTATTTAACGTTACAGCACAAGGCAAAAATGAAGTTGCACATTTGGAGCCTCAGGCTCCATTTCTTTGCCTGGAACCTCGTGCAAGACAGACTGAAAACCAGACAGTAAACACCTCACTGCAGCATGGCTACTCAAAAGACAACAAAGCCCAGCCACTGGGAAATCAACATACTGCTGAATTTAGGCATGTCCTTTTTTGAGGCTTGCTCTTTCCACAGGAACAGACCCCATTTTTGTTCCTTAGGATGTGCTACAATCCATCATACTTGAACTCATGTAACTTCACACAGAAACTGGAAGCTGGTAAATTGCAATATCCCATATACTGCACAAGGCAGAGGTAAATCAGTTAGAAGTTCAGACTAGAGAGAAATCAGGAGGCAATGAGATTATCCCTGAAGGAAGAAGGTAAAGGTATTTCTCTTTTTTCCACAAAAGAATTATGTTTTGGGTCAGGCTACGATGAAGAAGAAATCAAGCAATAGAAAAAAAAGCATTAACTACTGTTATTACGAGAAACTAGAAATTAGAAGAGGTTCTTAATTAGATTCAACTCCAAAAAACATATGCTTCCAAAGTAGATGGAAAAAATTCCAAGCAAAGCTCTCGCTCTAGAAGTCTCCACTAAGCTACATAGTTTAAATGGAAATGTATGGGACATGCACAATTTTTGCCACATCTGCACTATATTTCATTAAACTATATCAATTGCTTCAATTAACATTGCTAGAAAATATTCAGACTTTTCTGATCAAAACACACCCTTCTGATCTCTGTGTTTGGAATTCAGTGGGAGAGAAAACAGGTGGAGGTTTTCCATGCTTCTGGCTGTGCAGGTGCCCTGCTCCACAGCAGAGCAGCTCACTTGTGACTGGATCGTGCAGCTGTATTCCAACATACCCCTGCTTGAGGGAGGAAAAAACCAAGTGCAGGATGCTGCCTTTCAGCTTGAGACAGGGATGATTCACCACACTGAAATACAAACTGGTTTTAACCATGTTTTGAAGATGAAGTACAAGCTGAGGTCCAATTTTACTAAGCCCAAAAAGTGGAGTTAAACACTGGTTGAGCTTGAGTCCTCCAGATAGCAAGAATTAAGCTCCATATTATTCAAGAGAGGCTGCTCCTGTGCAGGAGCTCAAAGGGTCTGAAGACAGTATTAACAACTGACAAAGCACTTCTCACCTTAGAGACATGGGGAACCCGCAGATGGTCTCCTGGACTGGAGATGATCACTTGAGAAAATCTCAGGACAAATTTGTGATTTAAGATGTTTCCACAGTTCCAAAGGGAAAGCAGAGTGTAATCTTCTCCCTTCTCCCTAATCGGTCACATACTGTAAGCTCCACAGTCAAAATACCAGTTCAGGGGATTCTTCCCCATTCATCAGTTTAGTAAACTTCCAAAAACTTAGCACCCTCATCTTTAAATTGCTGCCATCTCTCCCCTCCTGCCCTTGCCGCTGTCACAAGCATTTCTATTTTCAATCAACACACAGGAAGTTAGTTTCTTTTGTTACAAAGTTATCCTCTTCATTAAAAAATATATATAATAACACAGCTAAACACACACATGCACTTGTGACCAGCACACCACAGCAATGAGCTTTCACTCACCTGAACAGTCAGAACCTGAGTGTTCAGATTAGCAAGGCTCCACCTGTAAGAGCTACAAAATGAAAGAACAGTTTCCCATTCTGGACAGTGTTAAAAGAATCAGTAAAACCTAGATGTTTTATTTCAGAAAGTTGTAAGTTTATGTAAAAGTATAATATGAATTTCATTTCTTCTTCCTTGATAATTCACTACAATAAAGTAGTTATATAGTGAAGGCTTTTACCTTAGAGTTAGTTGGAATTCTATTTCTGCTTCAAACACAGTATTAGCAATGCTGATGTGTCTCTACTTTGAGTTCTGTTATTTCTTAAAATGAGAAATCAATTCTTCTTTAAAGTTTGCTGTCTAATCCACAGTGAAGGTAAGGGCTGGGTTTTAAGACACACTGTGCACCCAACACTCTCCTTAAGTCACTCACATGTGCCATGTCTATCTGCACTTCTAAGAAAGATTTAGAAGTTGAATGTTAGGATATTTTTGTTTTGTGTTTATTTCGGTGTCACGGTTGTGGATTTTTGTTTGGTTTTGAGGGTTTTCTAAATCTTGGCCATACTCACCACAAATGATAAAAAAAAACTACCATTAAAATAAATCCCTTAATAATTACTGCTTTCCAACAGACTGGTCCCTGCAGTTGAACTGTTACTTAATGTGCTTCAGCCAGCCTCTACTATAAAGGAATGGAGACACCCCAGGCAATATTCACACAAGTAGTATTGGAACCAGCTGCTACAGAGCCACCTTAGGAAAAAAAGCTTTCTCAATTTAATTGGGAAAACAGGAGGAAGCATAAATTTTACTGCCATTAATAACTTCAAGCAATCCCGATATGACTTTACCTCACCCTGATGGCTGGACATGTGCTTTTTGTTAGGTCTTTGCCACATCTGACCCTTATTGTTTGCTCACTTGATCAGGTAAGAAAATGTATGTTTCTTTATAGGATAAACGAGGCCTATTAAAGTCAGAAAAAAACACTGCAGTAGCCTATAAGAAGCTCCATTTTTCAACAGATGTGTGAAGCTCCATAATAAGTTCATTACAAAAAGGCCAAGTGAACTCATAAAGAGAACACATCTACTTTAAGCCTTCTTTAAAGAAACTTTCATAAAAGGAATAGAACATTAAAAACACACAGCACTCCGTTAATTAGAGAGCAAAGTACTGCTTGGCTTTTTAAACAGCAGTCAACATATAATCCAGCTTGGCTGCACACCATATCAAGACTTGATTGTTAAGAAGCCCAACATACAACTGTTTGGCAATTCTTTGATGGCTCATTAAACCTAACTTGTAAAGAATGGAAAAATATCACAGCAATTTAAGCAGTTCTCAGAAAAGATTTTATCAATGAACCCAGTAAAGACAGACTCTTCAGTGAGGACTAACTCAGACTGTCAAAGTTAGCCTCTGCTCTGGCTATCTCCAGCTTAATTAATGAACTGAGAGAAGTTTGACCTACTCTGGAGTCAGCAAACTATTGTACAGCTCTTGAATTTCTATGTAAGATCAGGTGGCTACTGCTTCATGTGCTGTTATTAAGTTTTGGAACACAGAGAAATTAAGACTATCGGGCCAGAGAGCTCACATTAATAGGGCACATAGTCTGGGTACATGCTGGGACTGGCAAAACTATCCTTTTGCTACCTGGGACTGTCCACATTGTATTTCAGACTGTTGTATAACTAATACTCATCTACTTGGCTGAATACAACCCCACAAAGCCAATTTTCTTTCAGCCACTGTAATTTGTACTGGAAAACACAACCCAACATGTTCCTCACCCCCTAAAATCTGAGACTGACCCCCTTGGCCCCGTGTGGCACTTCCACAGCGCTTCTGCACCCAGGCACGAATCATTTTGTGACCCACCCACTTTTCAGCTCACCAGTATCTGTGTTCAATCAGCCTTCCATTTTTAAAAGCAGCTGGTAATTTCAAGCAACTAGAAAGAGACACTTAAGTCAAACTTCCAAACATAATGGGGTTTCAATCTTTCAGCATGGCTTGCACTGGAAGTGAGTGAAAACAAAATGGCATTTCAAGACAATATTCTTTCAGTACACCTAAGAACTATTCAGAAGCTCAGAGAGATGAACCCACACATCATAAAAATATCTGTTCCATGCATGGAGCCAGACCCACTCCCTTCACTCTTTAAGCAGCACTGCAACAGCTTTTGCAACATTCCCTATCATTTACATCCTTTTTTGAGAGGGATGACTCTAGATGGGTGTACAGCAACGTGGGTACTGCCCACCACACATACGTGCTGCCAGGAGCTGCTCCTGAACAGAGGTCCACCAGGAAGAGTTTTCAGCCTGCCGTGACACACACAGCAACACTCGGCTGGCTCTGCTGCACAAGCTGCCTGCTGTTCTCATAGAGAATGGGAACTATTTGTCTCACTTCACAAAGGCTAAGAAACCACTCAGACACAGCACAAAATAGCACCCTTATTAGAAGAATGTGAATCACAAGCTGTGCATATATTTAAGAGAGCTGTACTAAAAATTCTGTATTTGGTTTGGCCACTTAACTGAAAAACAGAGTGGATTTGGTCCAAACAAGAAGTGAGGGCTTTTTATTCTTCCTTGTAAACAATGTTTTCTTCTGTTTGCTGCCAGGGCATTTACTTTGGAAACCAATCACACATCCAGGGGAAGAATTATTAAAATGGGTAACATTTCCCTTGTGTCCAACAGCGGAAGAGCATTTCCATGGATTAAAAAAAAAAAACCAGATTCACATCCTTCATTTAAGTTCAGTTCTATGTTTCCCTCTTTCACTGACAATATTTTCAACAAGCAAATACACTAACCACCAAACTCTACCATATTTGGAGCAAGTCACTCCTCTACTCCACTTCACTTGAATTGGGCCATGCAAAGCAATATGAGAGTACTATAAAAGTGAAGCAGACTTCCACAGAACAGTCCATAACATGATCCTTCTGTCTCTCCTTCACAGGTGATGACTGGAAAGCACTGAATCTGCTTTCCACCTTTCAGGGAAATGCCTAGTTTAAACCTCTTGATGAATTCACATGAATGCTCCACTAAAACTGTGCTTCACATACACTGGCACTTAGAGAATTCCCACAAAGAACATATAAAAATGAAAGATCACTCTGTAAACGTAATTTCTAAGGATTAAAACAAAACCACGCTACAAAAGACACTCTCTGGAAGGCTCTGGTTATTCAACACTAACAAGGTTTTCTCAAAGAACTGAAGCCACACAAATGAACAAAATCTCTTTTCATACCTCCTCAAGCAGCTTACATATGGAGAAACCTGAATACAGCAGACGCTGTAGCTCATAAGCCTCCATAGCTCTGCTCCAGCTTCTGATCTTAAGTCTGAAGCTAAATTTCCCTCAGCTGCACAAAGCTCTTTGAGATTTAGAGCATAACAAAGATCAGCTGCAGCTGATTAATCTGGGTGCCTGGAGGGCCCAAGAGGAGTCTTGTCACATACAATACTTCAGACTTGTGAAGAGAAGCCACGAAAACTAGCAAGTGGTGTTGACTGGCAAAGCTACATGGGGAAGCAGGCATTGGCACTATTAAAAAGAAAAAACTAATTAAAATGGAAACCAAGACTAAGCAGAATTTCTCATGCCCATGCTTTCAACAGCAGCCTCAATACTCTGGAGTGCAGTGGGAAGAAAGAAGATAGTCCTTCTCCATTATATCCATGGCATACTTACTCCATTCCTGATAGCTCAGCTGAAGCCAGTCCATCCCCTCTCCTTCAGCCTCCACCTACATTTAGGGCCTTCCTGCTCCCAAGCAATTAAGTGTCCCCTGAGAAAGCAGCACATCTTCCAGAACTGCAGCCACCTCAGTGCTCAGCCCTAAACCACTGCCTGACAAATGCTGACCTTTAATCTTTGCAATCTTAATTCTCCCCTTAAACACCTACTAGCTTAATTTATACTCATTTCAAACCCAGTGCTAAAGACTGAAAGGCACAGCTTACACAAATGCCGAATTTCAGTAGGCTGAGTCAACAAACTTGACCTCTTGGCATTAGGAGCTCTACAGTGACTTGTCAGCAGCTGTTGTGGTGTGTTAGCACTCTGAGATGACCTGTAAATGTGAGCTAAAGGTATTGAGTTGAATAATGGGTGTTTAATACCAAGCAACCTGTATAAATGGGGCATCCAGCAAAAAATTGTCTTATTATTAAGGTTGCAGACTTCTCTCAGACCGGATGCTTTGAGAATTGCTTGAATCACCGTATCAAGAAGTGTCTCACAAATCACAAAGATGGCTTAAAGAAACAAGTAATAGACAATAATTCTGCCTGCATTTTCTTAGCACACCAAAATGTAAGCAACTCTGCAGGGAGAAGCTGAGGCAGACAGCACATGCCACTGTGCAAGGGAAAAAACAAAGGGTGAAACACATCCAACTCAAGGAAAGAAAAGAAACAGACAGTGAATCTAGTGGAAGTCCTAGTAGAACTTACTGTACATCACCCTAACAGCCACTTCATGAACAGATGCAATTTTAGCAGCCAGTTCTTCTGGGCTAAACAGCCCTCCACACAGGCCCACCTACAACTCCTCTCCTCTCCAGATTAGAATCAAATACTAGAAAGGAGATATTTAACTGATGAATTCAGAATGACCAATATTAAATGGGGAATTTCTGGGAGCAGGGACTTGGGTGATTTGTGTTGTGCCATTCCTGGGGTGACAAGGACCCAGATGGCCCAGGCCCAGCCTTAGACCACAGCACTACCTGCCACAGGAACAAAAGAAAGGGACAAACTCCTGCTCTGAGAAGCTTACGACTCAAGGTGAACCAAACTGTGGAGACAAATCCTCTCCCAAATTAGAAAAAAATTTATTTCTTCATCAGCTTCCACTTCTCCGTTCACTTCACTACCAAACAACATAGTCTTGATGATAAAAAGCATAAAGAAGAGGGATTCCAAATGCCAGTTTTCATCCTCCTAGCTCAGCCTAGAGGGGGATGTCAAGTGCAAACATGGTTGTGGGGCAGAAAGCATAAAAAGATGTGAGGTATTTCAGGATGTATCAGGTAGTCTTATATTAATCACCAACAGAATTAAGGCTTCCAAAGCAGAGTAAGCTTTTATAGTATTCCCTGAGCAGCAATAAGGCCATGTTGAGGTTGAAGGTAGAATTGAGGAGGCAAACAATCCTGAGACTACGTAAGTCTAGGGAAGAAAGCTGACAGATTCACTGTTGCATTCCCCTTTTTCCAACCAATATCTGGACACACTACCTGCACTGCATTTAGCACATCCCAAACCCAGCATATTTCAGAAAAGCTTAGCCGTGTCTTGCATCACTGTTTCACACATTTAGGACTCCAGAAGACAAGACCCTCTATTCCCACTCAGCAATCCTTAGAGCCAAATCCTGCCAAACATTTAGTATATCTACCAGAGCAGCCTCTAGGTAGTATCAGCCAAAGAAGGAGCAATAAAAACTCCCTTTTTAGAACTCCAGCACACAATGATCAAATTGGACTATCCTCTGCTTTCTCCAAACTCCTTATTGTCTCCATGGCTTTCCCCTACAGACAACAAAAAGTTTCACTTGTAACTGATGTATTCACATGATCTTAACACAAGTTACAGACTGTCAAGCTAAAAGTCTAAAAATCAGAACGGCCCAGAGTTGAAGCTGACAAGGCTGGGAAAGTTCCAATCTGTCCAGACAATTAAAGTTACAAGTATCAAGCTTCATTAAAAAAAAAAATAAAAAATATATATAGTTTGTATCTCCACTAGCTAAGCTCCAAGAGGTTGCTGGCTATTTTTCCTAGGTACTCCCTCCAAAATTAGAAACATCACCCATGTGTCAGCTCATGTGGTTTTCAGGTAGCTATTAAAGTTATTTTTAAAGACCAGAAGACTCATTCAACAGTTTAGGAGAACGCAGGAATAAATCTACTGGAAACCGCATTATTTTAAATTTCCATTTAAACCTGCATGTGACAAGATGATGAAAATGCTAAAAAGCTGGAAGTCATGAGAAAGTTCCTTGGCAAAGACAAAAGTGATGTAACAACTTTTAGGCACACCATAACTAAGATGCAAACAGCTTCACTGTCCCTGCTGAAATGTCTGTGTAAGACCCAAAAAAAAACATACCTAGAAGTGCAGTGAGTTTGGGAAGCAAACCAACATGTACCATTTTACTTCTCAGGCCTGTGTCAAAGGAGAGATTTAGTAAGAGTCGAAGAGTGATATTCAGCAGGTCTTCATGTTCACAAGGTACCATTTTCACAAGTTTTTCAATAATATCCATTTCAACCTGTATATCAAGAAAAAAAATCCATAATCCATCCAAACTTACTTTGGGTCCAATATAAAAGCCCTCTCAATGTGTTACATATTCACATGCATGTGTATGCAAATACATATCCAATTTGTAGCCATAACAGTGATTGTCAATGCATTTTCATCTGAAGTAGTTTTGTTTATGCTTTGTGGTTGAAGTTTTCTAGATTGGGTTACTGGGAAATCTTGATTAAAAAAGTTTTTTGAACCAAAACAGTTCAGATGTCTTGGAAATATTCCTCACAGTTGGAATACTGCAAAAATGCGGTGAAGACATCACTTGCAAAATTAGATTGGGGTGGGGGAACTCATTTAAACTTAAACACAAGCAACCCTGGAGCAACTGTCATTAGAGTCAAAGAGAGACCCAACCAAGACAGACAGAAAATTGGCATTCAAAGAGAATTTGAGACTTTTCATTATGAATTTCAAATGAACCCTTAGACAGAAGTTTGCATGTGCTCTCAGAAGAGGCATGTTGCCCTGTATGTTAATTTAATAAAAGCATGAAAGTCATCCTGAAGCATGGATCACTCACAAATTAAGAAGTGGAATCCAGGAACTGAGAAGTGGTATCAGTTCCTGAGATCATGTTCATTTTACCAGCCAGAAAAGACATCTGAGCATGGACTGGCAAGACTTCAGAAAGTTTCTATCGTGTTTTAAGCAACATCTCTCTGCTTTTATTTGACATAATCTTTTAATGCATTCATTTTTTTGTTTCCCAGATCCTTCTTTGGTCAGAAGGAGGCACATAAAATTACTTTGCATTCTTCAAAGTTCTGCACGTATGTAACAAGTCTTCCAGTTACAAATACACCCAGAATGAATACTAAGAAAAGGAACTCCAACTCTCCCCACACAGCATAGTGCAATAATCAAACAACTGACTGGATGGCTTTGATCAAAAACAATCAGATAGCAAGAACTCCTACCTCACTGCCTTGAATTTCATGTGGCACTTGACTACCAAAGGAAAGAATGTGCTATAAATACACACGGATTATTCAGTTTTACTTAGAATCAGGTGCTGCACAACTGATCTTTGCTCATTTTGCCTGTGATATTTTTGTATTATTGTCCAATATAAATATCAGACCACCTTCTCTTTCATTGGTAGCTTTCCTTAATAATAATGTGGAGAAAAATACATCGTCTTTATTATCAGTAAGGAATGCTCAGACAGCTGACCTGAAGCACACAAACCTTTCCAAAACTACTTCAAAACTATTAAAACCCCCTGCAATAAAATAAATTCAACAAATTTGTTTCATTTGCCCTTCCACTAAATCAAATGGAATGTAGAAAGTCTGCCAGCCAATCGGTGGGCTGGAGAGCTAATTCTTATTTTCCTAATAAAGTCCCATATAGAAATAAGGGAGATACCTCTTGTCTGCCAGTGTTCAGTGCACAGGCATTCAAAAGACAGTTCCAGTAACAAAGATGCAATTAATTCATTATTCCTTTTACACACATCTTTTCATGTCATAATCTACATGTACTGTTAACCTCAGATTACCTCTTAGATAAGGAAAATTTATCATTTTCACGCAACAAATTGGCATAAAGGCACAGAAGTGAAAGCCTGTGTCTATTAAAAGATCAGTAGGTACTTAGCTAGAGCTTAAAGTCACCAAAAAATCATACTACAATTTCAGAAGTGTAAGACTTCACCAAAAAACTCCCCAAAACACCTCATGAAGAATAACACTGCCTCCAGTTGTCAGGAGTTACTGGCAGCATGAAAGAATAGCTGGAAGGGTGCCTTTAAAGACCAAGCTGACCTAGGAAACAAGAAAACTCATCTAGCAAGCTCCATAAGGATAACCACCTCTCTTTCCAAGACAATAAATGGCGGAGACTTTAGCATGTTGTCAAGAGAGAACAATTTGGGGGCAAGGTCATGGGCATCACCACAAGTGGGGGTATCAGAAGACTTTGGAGTGTTGGCTCCAAAATTTGGAATTTCATGTATCATATTCTCTGTTTGGGATGACAGTTCTTCAAAAATGCTTGCAGTATGATCTGATTGGATGTTGGGCTTTTTTCTGTTACTCATTTTACTTGTAACAAAATAGGATAATCAGTGCTATTTAGGGTGAAGACCGAGATCTCTCCCTTCCCTCCAACCACATGAAGTTTTGAGAACCCCAACCTTTCCAGCATTGCAGTAGAGTGCTCCATGCCTTACCATATCATTTTTGTTCTCCATAAAAATGCTGAGTTTCTTCAGGAAAGTTACAACAAGGATAAGCAGCTCAAAATTATCACGATCCAGTGCTTTCACCAACATATGGACAATGTTCTTGTTTCTCATCTTCAGCTCAATGCGAGTATCCTCAGCAAGGTTTAGGAGCAGGTAAATTGCAACTGACAAAGGTCAATACTGAGAGATCAAAGACTGTAGAACTAAACAAGTTTCTGTAAACACAGTAAGTGCCAAAGACAAGACCTTCAAAAGCATTTTGCTCCTTTCCCAATGTATTTTGAAGGAAAACAACCATGAACGCTTTTTGTTCCTGTTTGAAAAGCATTAAGATTAATTCTAATAATGGCTTTGAAAAAGAGAAAAATTATGATCACAAGCTTTCTTTAATTTTTTTTTTTTTCAATTCCAATAGGAACCATTAAAAAGCCCCTCTCGGGAAAGGTTTCCCACTTGGCTAATTTACATCTAGCATTTAGTGCATTTTAGTACAAAAACTGAGATAGAATGAAATCTATTCAACTTGAGTCAGATACAGGCTAAGTTAGGCAAAGTCAAAGAAATCCAAATCAAAGGTACAGAACCAAAACACCCAACTCCTCCCAAACCAACACGGTGAGCAAAGAAAAGTTGAGTGGATCCCTTTTGCTGTTCTTCCCCCAAGACTGACAAATCACTTTTAGAATTGTTCTCATAGTGTCAAACAACCTGATTAAGTACTCATCTTCTCCCTGTTCTTTGGCAACACTCTTACACATTCATCCAAATATTCGGTATGTTTAAGGCATCCTGGCTATAACAAGAATCCAACAGAATCCCTTAGCCATGTTTGCCAACAAGAAAATGATTTGCTGTTTGGTTTTGGTACCTCTGAGTAGCTGCTCCTGCTTGACAACCAGCCCTTTGTATTTCTTATAAGTTTTCTCATAGTCCTTTTTCAGGGTTTGATTTTCAGGATCTTCATCAAGTGAATTGCAGGAGTTAAGGAGTTCAGAGAAAAGTTACACAGTCTAGATGACTGACGTCCTCTGAAGTGTTATTGAATCACAAGTAAAAAGCAAGAGATCTATGGAATAGCCAGTGTCAAGGCCCTGCCTCACCAACAGCCTGCTACACCTGTAGTCTAGGGCATGATTTTTCTTTCCTTCTAGCCCTGGATCTATTACATCCTAACAGGCAGCACAAATGTTCCTAAGACATACTGCTGATAAAATAAAACATTATTTTCCTTGTGTTGCTTTAGTAACTTTAGCTTAACCCCTTCGGCATCCCAAACTCCTCTCTCTTGGTCTTTTTCATATCTGCAATTGTATTTTGCACTTCCTAGTAAATTCTACTGCTTTTATAGAAGTTGCTTTATACTCATCTTGTATAACCCAACAACAGTTACCAAGACAAGTTAGAAGCCATCGAACTACCCCAGAATATCAAAAGGATATCAGCTTTCTTCTTTTTAGCAAGTTCTTCCTGCCAGAGTTCATGTCGCTTCAGTTCATGGTCTATGATATTCATACAGAGAGCTCCAATTTTGTAGTGTGTGATTATTCCATGAAACTGAGAAAAACTACATTGAAGAAATAATACTTGTGAGGAATAAATGCAAACAATCTCATAACTGTTTTGACATCTATGGTAGCAACAACCCAACGCTGCAGCACATGAAGTATTAAAAAAGGTATTTACTGCGTGCCCCATTATAACACTTCCCTATAGGAAAATTATTTCAAAACAAGTACAGTTCCTGAAAACATGAATATTTTTTCAGACTTATGGAAGGGCAAGGAACACTTTGTTGTTCCAAGTCAAAATAAAAACACATTCCAATTTTCAAGCATAAAGGAAAGTGTTTTCCAATCAGTCTGGCTTGCCACATTGTAAGTGCCTCAGAGCACACTCTACTCACCAGAAATACAGTAGAGATGTAAAATCAAATTGCAATGCAAATTCTGTCCAAATTATTTCTAAGCAGGGTATGTTGAAACACTGGCACAGCTAAATAGGAGCAAGCACTCACTTTGGTTTTGAATACCATCTCTTCCCTGTAGGAATGCTGATGGAAATAATAGGTGACAGCTCAGTCACCTTTTATTTCTGCCACAAAGCAATGGATCAGAATCCTTACTGGTTTCTTCCCAGCTCTCTTACACACTGCCTGACCATGAGGATTCTTTTTGTTGTAAGTGATAAAATTGAGGCACAAGTGTGTTTCTGTCTCAGTAAATTTTTTCTCTGTTTCAGTGAAGTTTCATAGTGCAGAAAACAAATGAAAAGCCATTAAGCCAAGCTACATTCCTTATGTCCCAATACACAGGGACTCTGCACTCACCTTGAAAAGCAGAAGAAAATATAAATGATATTGGTAGCCAGTTCAATGCTTTGTTTCCAGTCCTCCCTCAGCACTCTGGCCAGTGCACCCAGTGCAGTTTCTGAAGTGAAACAAGATTTAGATGAGCATCAGCATTTCACCTCTCTCCTTTTGTCTTGTGAGCCTCAGAATTAGAATACACCTTATTTTACACCTCTCAGTTTTCTAATGGAAGATTTTCACAGGTATCTCCCTCCACCATGTACCACTGCTCACAAGCTCTGTTTGGAGACAGCATGAATATAGAGTACCCTGGGTGGTCATCCTGTCACATACCCTGAGGGATGGCAATACGTAAGGAAACTGCAACCAAACACTGAAGTCATCTTAAAATTACCACTAACCTTCAGATCTTATGGCCTTTGCCAGCTCTGTGTTCCATACTACATTGGGTCCCCTGCCTAAAACACAATTTTCACTTTCAAATCCCCTTTAAATTCTACCCAGACAGTTTTTCTTATCCACCTTTCCACTTATTTTTTCCCCTAAATCACCTTCACATTATTTAATAATTTAGTTTATATTTCTTCTTGTCTTATTTCATCTCACTTTTCCTTATCTAGTCCCTCTCCACACATACCATGTTACAAGGTCAGAATGAGAAAAGCAGCAACTGGGAATATTAAGCACTAAAACATTTACAACAACTCATGGGAACAAGCCATTATTTCATGGTTCACCATTCCATCTTGCTTGCTGACACTGCAGGATGGCTATGCACTGAAGTCATCATTTACTCAAGGAACGTGAGGGTATAAGTGCTCAGCAAAAGAGACAAAAGGGGCACAGAAAAAAAACTTACAAAATTAACTTATGTCAGCCTGCAAATCCCCTTTTCAAAGCAAGTTTTCTGATCAACAGGATACAACAATACATTGCCATTCTCCAGCAGTAATGCCAGCTGAAGTTAATTTAGCATTGAAATAACTAAGATTATTATTGAGGTCAGGAAGACTGCAGGGTTAGGTCCAGCTAAGAACAAGCCAGTAGCATCCATTCGTAGCGAGATCCAACTGGGTTTTGACAGCCACCTCATGTATGGAGAAACAGAGTCTTGCAAACTAGAGAGAAATCAAATTAAGGGTGAACTACTTTTCCCTTGAAAAGAAAGCACCGCAAATTAACAACACAATATTCAAAGAAGTTACCACTGGGTTTTAAAATTACCATTTATAAGCAGCTCTTCCAAATTATTAGGATTCCTGGCCAGCTGCAGGATGAGGGCAGAGCCACGCACCTTGTCAGGAATGTCCTCATACAGTAACTCAATGTACTCATCCATGTCATTGATATTGGCAACTTCATCAATCTGAAAGCAGTCAGAAGCAGGAGTTTCACAGAGAGAGATGGCAATTCAACACCATCAATCACGTTACTCAGTTGCAAGACAAAAGAGCACACAGCTTTGAATTAAGATCTTAGGAAAAAATAAAATACAAGTTAAAAAAAACAAATCAACACATCCAGAATCACTGCCAATGAACACCAGTAAATCTGAGAAGATTTAATTACTAAAAACAAAGGATGCTCAGACAACTCCCCGAGTCCTGTCCGATGTTCCAGACCTCACTTGCTGTCCTGCTGCACGCTATACTTGGAGGGGCAAGTATGCAAGTCAAATATTTTACCCTTTAAGGAGATAATTTTTTTCTATTGTGCAATATTTCCAAACCAAGCTCTTTGTTTAAGAAACAAGAAGCAAAGAGAGACAAGAATTCAGCATTTCCTCTCCCCTATTCTCTTTTGTGACTGCTTACTGAAGTAGTAAACAGGTCTTACATTTCTCTTCTGACACAAATATTTACCTCCGTTCCTTCAAATGGGGGTGGATCTTTTGGCTTACTGGATTTCTCTTTCTTTTCTATAAAGAGAAAGACACGGGTGCAGTTACATTACACACATTTACAGGTGAAAAACACATCCAATGTTCTTGTAGTAAATGTTCTGGCTAAATCAAGGTCAGAGTCCTTTTGTGTCCAGCTGACCTGTCAGACTAACACAGGTATGTCACGTTTCTGAAGCTGAGCAGCCCACATGGAGCGGAGCAAGGCAAACCCTCAGGTGCCTTTTGACAGCTCAGTCTCAATGATCACTTACAGCCCAATCATCTGGGGACACCAAGGGTAATAAACCTTAGTGCAAGCCCAGAGTGACCCCACTCATTTCCACACCGAGATACCTTGGCAGCTTTGATTCTGCTTGTACCCTTGTGTCAAAGCTGTCCTGTGATACACCAAGACATATACACAGAATAAAAGAGGGTAAAGGACCCAAAGCAGTTACAACCAGAGCACATATATAACATTAATCTTTCTTTTAAACTTGTCTCATAAAGATAAGACTCCGGACTGAGAACAAAGCTTGCCATTTCAGGGTTGCAAGAAACCTTGATAACCATAAGGTAATGCAGGATCTGATGTTAAATATGAAATTGTCCCCTGAGCAGAAAGTTTAAGGTGAACTTACAATATAAACAGGACCATCAAGATGCCAGGAAGTTAAGATGGAAGAGATAAATACCCCAAGCTCTCTGTTACACTGTACCAAAGCTTGTGAGGCTTTGAAACACTTCTCTCCAGCTTTACAGACTGCAAATTCAGCCCAGCAACACTATCTACCCTTGCAAAAGGTGATAACAGATATCTTTCTAGGAAAAGTCCTTAAATGGTCTTTCGATGCCACTGTGAGTGCAGATTCAATATGAAGAGGCTGCACCAAATAGCAGAACCTGTACCTCTCAAGTCCTGCTAAAGCACAAGGCAGCCTATCACAACCATCAATACTAAGTTTAAACAAAACAATGAACTTTGATTGTTAAAAAGACAATTTCCTCCAATCTCATTCCAGGATGGTTATTTTTTCCGAGTGTGATTAAACTATCCATCTTCCCCGCTGTCACTGTCTCTGGAGAACTGGTAACTCAGGCAAATCAGGACCTCAGATGAAAAAACCTCACACAGCAGTTGTTCACGACTGAAGCACCTCAGCCCCGAGCTACTTTGTTCCTGTATTACTCACCTTTTCCTGCGGAGGCATCTCTGCGGTTCTGTAGGTAATACAGCAGCTGTTCAACTTCTCCAAGTTTGGAGGGGTGAATGAGCTTGCACTCCTCAACCACCTTTCGAGCCAGGGAACCAATGTCTGTATTTGCATTAAGACTCTTTAGCCGAATGCTGCAACACAGATAAAAAAAATTAGAAACTGAACAGAGACTGAGCTTCAGTTCTTTGATTATGTTTACACAGGCATGAATTTCTTGAAGCAGAAATGATGCTGATACACCCAGTGCCTCTGCCTGTCATGTCAAAGTGGTGGCTCTCTGAATTCCAAATGGCAACTAAGTGTCAAACAGATTTGACAGAGCATGACTGTTCATCAGCTGACAAGCTGCAACATTAAATGCAGCTGTATGAACAGATTCTTTACAACCATCTTAGACAGCAGAGACAGTCACTGATTTGCAATATACCCAAAACCAGGACCACAAAGAAGTACTGCACACCAAAAAGTCCAAAATGAGAAACAGTTCTGGGTGTTGACTCCACAGGAAGGTTCTATTGCAGCGCCTGGAGTTTCCCATAGCTCAGGCAGACCTGCAGCCAGGTCCACAAGCAATGAGCAGTAAGAAATCTCTGTGGGTACTAACAATAGGATGGATCAAAAATGGAATGCCACCACATTCCAGACGCAAGTTATTCTGATTCATCTGAAAAGGGATCAGCACTTCCAGTATCTTTAAAAACTCAAGACTACTTATGGATTCTCATTTTTCTTCAATTATTCTTTTTACATGCACTCACACAGAGTCTTCTCCAACCTTAATGATTCTATGATTCTAGAAAAGGTCCAAACTTGCAGCTTGGAAACAAGTTATGCTAATTCTCTGGGGTTTTTGTATGGCAAATGTTTTAATGTCCTTAAAAGAAAATACCAGGCAAAAGTAAAACGCAGCTACCGGTAGTGAATTGACTAGCAGGAGGGCCAGATCAAAACAAGAGGAGAGCCAACAGCTGAAGCAGAAGGTTGTCAGGAGGTTCAACAGCACTACTTGCTCCAACATGAACTATCATTTGAGTAGGAACCAATCACTTCATTTTTCTCTACCTCAAGTACCCATCACGCAAAATAGGAGTAATCACTTTTTACAAAACACCTTACAGAACATGGATGAAAAGAAGTTTACAACATGTGTTTCAGATGTTAACCTTCCTAGGCACACGTTATTTCCTGGCTCTGAAACCCTCAGTTAACCCAGCACTAAGTTTTACAAAGATTAAAACCTACTATTTCTTAGATGCAGTTGATACTTCAAGTTATTGAATCTATGACTATGAAAACCAGAAAAAACTATCAGATCTTGCTGTGACCTTACATTTTCTGGCACTCCTTGCGTTCCCCCAGCATGGGGTCTCCCAACTCTCCCAAAATTGTTGCTTCCACTTCATAGTGGACAATGAGGGCTTTCTCAGATGGGTGCACGTCTATGTTGCCTCCTTTTACCTTCCTGTCATAAAGAAAAAAAAAAGATAATTAGATTAAATTAAAAGCTCAGAAAACACACCAGAACAGAAATCAGTAACAATGACCCATCTCCTGTTCTATTCAGATCCTAAACTCAAGCGCTCTCCTTCCACACCAAATTTCATTTCACACAGCTGTATCAAAGCCTAGCACTAGTGGCACATTCTTGACTACTACCGCTAGCATATAGAGACACATCCAAGCCACTATTCAAACCTTAGTCACAGAAATCAGATAAGAAAAGAAATCAAAGATTTAACCTGTTCCACGTTGCTCAGCACTCTTAAGGAACTACAATGAGGAAAAAGATGCATTTCATCGAGCAGGTGAATTTCCCAGTGGATTCCCCATTACCTTGTCAGTACTGACAAATCTCTGTGTAATGGTATTGGTATTGATTTAGTGCAGTCATTTACTAACAGAACATTTTTGTCACTCTCTTGGCTAACTCTTAACAGTTAAAAATCTACCATGATTGAATTACAAATAATTCAAATTTCAAATCAACTATTCTCTCCTGAAGCACAAACCACTTTGCTCCTGTTCTTCACCTCATTTTGTCTGCTGCCAGGCTTGAGGGATTACAAGATCAACAGCGGCCATCAACAGATATAAATTAAGCATGTCTACCTGTTTTCTATAGCTACAGATATGTATGGATATGTCAGTGTCAAAAGGGCCTGTCCTGCTCTCTCCTCCTTTGTGCCAGCAACATAGAGATACAAGAGCCCTGAGGATAAGGCATGGACTAAAGGCTATGAAGATACCCATCATTCCTGTATTTAAGCAATGGCAGAACCACATCCAGAGAATATAGTTACAAATTTCTTCTTTGGTGGTAACACTGACACTTGTCCCTTTTCCACTGGGGACTGCCAACTGAGTATGTAGAGTCATGCCATAAACCAGGCTGCTAAAACAACCACTGTAGATTAAAAACACCTCCAAAATGTGGGTTTGGTTTTCAGTGTCTGTGGGGAGGGTTTTGCTTGTTTACTTTGGGGCTTTGTTGGGTGTTTGGGTTTTTCAGACAGAGTGCATCAATAAATAGAATTACAGGTGGCTTCACCAGTAGTTGTATCAGCATCCACGGGATAGCAGCTGGCTATGGCATAAATGAGACAGCAGCTAGCCATGGAATTGGGTCAATTAGATCAGGGAAAACTACTTCAACCTCAAAGAGCTGGAATTGTCAGCAAATCCAGATGCAGCCTGTGCTGTAACCACTCTCATCAGAAACTGTTTGAAATGCCTCCATCTACCCAGCTACTGAGGAGGCCATTTTTCCTTGTGCAGAACACAACTGCAAAAAATACCTTTGTCTTGAGATACAGCTGTCCAAAAAAACTCCACAAACCACAGAAAGATCTGCTGTGGGAAATGAAGAGTCCAGTTCAACTGCAAGGAGAAAGCTACAGGGCAAACAAATACATCTCACTGCTAAAGAGCAACATCTTCCATGGGACTGTAGCAGAATTGCATTTATGACAAGATGTTTTGAAAAGACACTTTTTTTTCCCTTTAACAGTACTTAGAAGGAGATGCTTCATTACAGTATGTTCTCTGTTCTCACAAGGTCCAGTCTTGCACAGCAGAAAACTTATGGCAAATCCATTTCAAAAGGAATCCAGCACTCACTCCACACTCCCAAACATATTTCTGACATATTTAGACCTACCAGGAGATCCCAAATGCAACCACTCCTCCTGACAGTCAAACCTCTTGGCAATATTTACAGATATAAAGAAAAGGATGGGTAGACAACAAGCGGGCCTGCAGTAGCCTGGTAGAGTTTTACAAGAATGAAGCTGACCTAACAGCTCATCATTCCCAAAAGGATTAGATCTTCTCATGATTTCCCTGCTCCTGACAGTCATCTTGGGGTTCAGCATGAGGGGTTGTCAAATCCTTTCACAGACTGTTCCAGCAATCCAACAGGAAACTCACCATGTTTTCGGCAGAAGTTTTTCAATGCGTGACAGAACTAAAGTGCTTTCCAGAAAAGGAATAACACTTCTTATCCATGATAAGGGATAAAGAGGAAGGAGTGAAACCTCCTCCTTTTGGCACCAGTAAACCACTGATGAGCTTAGCAGGGAGCAGAGCCTTAGCCTAAGACTGCTTAAACAGTTTTAGCATTTCCCATATTTAATTTTTTCCTTTAGAGGGACAGAAGGATAAGCTGAAGAACTTAGAGCTGCAGAGATTTTTTGCCCCCTCACACTGACAAGCACCCTCACTGGTCGAGCTATTTCTGAGCTAATGAAGTCACAAATCAATGCACATTCAGTTTCCTCTCTCAAAAATCTCACCTTGTGAAATGCTTGAGGACCTGCATTAAAATATACTACCCAGCTACTAAAGTTGTTTTTCATTTGGAAAACACAGTGTCAGCATCACAAAAGACAAAATCTTTATTTACAGAAACAACCCCTCCTCCCCTCTCAAATCAACAAACATTTACTGATTTTCTGCATATCCTGAGTCTGTAAGTCACTTCATAAAACATTTAAAAATACAGACAGTACTATAACTGGTAGAAGCAGCACTGCACCAGGGAGCTCTCATGCACATCAGCCCATCCTTTCACTTCACTGCTTCCTTTGACAACAAGGACCCAGTTCTGCTTAGGTTTAAAAGAGAAAGGCCTTTTCTACAAACAAAAGCTGGGCTAGCTGAGCTCACATAATCAAAGATCAAGTGTTAATATTGTTTATTAACTAATTCCTTCAGAGGGAAAAAGCAAACCCAAACTAGCCTAATTAAAAGTGGGACAAATTGCACACATGGGTAACACTGAAAATCCAATACAAAAATCCTAGCAAGTCAGTCTTGGTGGGACGGAGTGTTCATGGAGGATGACAAAGGGAAAGAGGGATCAGAGGAGTACCAGACTCGCACACCACACTAATCACAGCAGATATTTTTCAGTTTGTGCTCCCACAAAAGAGAGAAAACTACAGTTGTTGCAGGGATGACTAGGAAACAAAGATTCCTCAAAAATAGGATGGCATAAACTGAGCATGCAAGGCTAAAAACAGGCACTACTCTAAAGTTACATCTATTTATTTAATTAAAGGTGGCCATTTGATTTTTCCTCATTATGGTATACAAATGACAGAACTCATGTTGAAAGATTATCAAGAGGTTTTTTCCCCCCTACTGTTTCCAATTATGGATCTTAATATGTGGCATATGAGGGGGAAAAAAAACGCTTGACAGTCTAAACAGGAACTTCTGCAAACACTAATAACTGCAAAGGAAGTTAAAAAAAAAAAAAAAGAGAGAAGATCAGAAAATCCACAGGATTCAAGATGTGATGGATAAAGTTGCAGGCATGGTCACAGAAAGGGACACTGAAGAGAGGACTAGATGGCCTGGCATCTTTTGGGATTGATTCACTTTTGCTCTGAAACAACTGAGAGAGATCGAATAGTTGCCAGTTCAGGGCCTGTTCTTTAGGCTGACTGGTCTCACTGACAAATAGACAGATAAAGGCACTACTCACTCATCAGGTCTTTAGCACCAAACCCAGATCACACACTTCATATACCACAGTTACCTCTCAGGTCCATCCAATACCCAAACCATTCCATTCATCTCACCTCATCACCTGTCCCTCCCAATCTACCATGCCATGCTCTCCTATCTGCTCCAAATCAATTCATCTCTCCCAGCTGCTCCCTAAACCTGGTGTTACTGCTTGTTAACCCAACCCTGACCCCAAAGCAGCCACCTGCCCTATCCCAACCCCTAATATCCACACAACCCTCCCCACTCACCTCCTAACAGCCTCTATTCTCCTCTCAATTTGCTGTCACCACAGTGCCTCATCCCAGCATAAAATGGCACCATAGCCTTCCCCAAATCAGAGCATCCCCCTAAATTACCTCCTTCCCCCAACCAGGACCTGTCCCATGTCTCTGCCCACCCCCACTTTATGACCTTCACTTAGCCCTAACGCAGCCTCCCAGTCCTCATCCAAGCCTTTTGCCCAGCAGACCAGGGCAGGCTGAGGGTGGGCTGCCTAAACAAATCCATCTCCCTTTCCCAAACCAGGTATCTTACCCTCCACACCACAACCTCCAGCCAGTTTCCAAACCAGCCCCTCTTCACTCCCAGAACCTCCACCCACCTCACAATCCCCCCTCTCAAAACACTCTCCGTTCCCACCTCCCCACCTATAATATAATCTCCAGCCCATCACCAAGCCAGTCCCCAGTACATCAGCAACACCTCTGCTCCGCACCCCATCACCTCACTCAGCCCCCACTACAGGATAAAAAGCCTCAGCCCCACATCCCATCACCACCCCAAAAACCCCTTCTTACCCCCAACCCACCACTCCCCACACACAGCCCCCACCACAGGCTAAAACCCCTCAGCGCCACACCCTCAGCCCCCTTGCACTCCCACAACCACAACCGCCTTATCTGCCCCCTCACAACACCCCACAACACCCCACAACACCCATGTCTCCCTCCCCACCACCTCACACCCCTCACCAGACCACGCACCACCCTCAGGACAACCTGCCCCGCACCCTCCCTCCCTAAACACTCACCCAACCACAACCTCCCCCACACCCACCCCCCCACCCCTCTCAACACCCGCGTCTCCCACCCCACACCACCAACCCCTTCCCCACCACAACCTGCCGCACCCCCTTTCCCCCCCACCTCCCCCAAGGCGCGACCTGCCGCGCCCATACGCCGCGGTTACCAC